>VCRD01000354.1:51884-77233 GCA_006783055.1 Trinorchestia longiramus | reverse complement strand
GAGACTCTCAGGACGAGATCAGATCACCACCGGTATACATGAGATACACCACCGCTATACATGAGATACACCACCGCTATACATGAGATACACCACCGCTATACATGGGACAGATCTTCTTTACCAGGCTTTAACGAGAAATGAATCACAACTGATAAGTCATGGTACAACCGGAAGTTGAAGATTTTGAGCAACATGCATAGTTTGAGTGTGATCAGTGCTGACTACTTTATAGCCTGATGAGCGAGTACTTAGCGTAGTAGACAAAACAATATTATTGAATGTATAGTTGGAAACAATACGACAGTTTAAAATTCCACTGTAGTGATGAAGTAGATTTAAAACTAGAGGATGAAACATAGAGTGATAGATAAAGCTGGGTCACAAATGCTACGGACGGTGAGCCGTGCTGAGAGATGAAGTTGGTTTATGACAAATCCCTATTCCACGTGATAGGAACGTGGATGACTTGGATGTCAGCAGTTACAAAGTTTTCACCCTGCAGCTTTTTGCGTTACAAAACTAGAACAATTTTTTAACTTTTTCTTTCTGTTTCCAATACATGTCAAACTCGGGCTTCCGGCACCAAGGCAAATGACACCGGTCATACACTTCCACCTCAGGGGGCACAATTGAGGCCTGTCGTACTAGTGTAATTATGTACCACGTCAAAGAAACTCGTTTTCGACCGAAGGAAAAAGGCGCAAAATAAATTCAGCTGGAGCACTTCTGGAACACTATACTCAATTAAAATTGAAAATACTCAAAGGTAGAATATCAAAAGTTAAAGAAATTAATCAAATAGCATCAATGCTCGACCTAAACCTACTTATCTACCAGAGCACAACGGTCAAATTAAGTGAGTGAGCCTCCTTAGATCATGCACCAAGTGATGGGTGATGAAGAACAGGTGATAGATATGGGCTCACACATTAAGGCTGGCCACGACCGACTAATCACACGAGCGTTCGTCATTGAAATCACCCAACAACCATCACTGTGTTCATGCTCGGCAATAGCCAGCGCTAACCCATTAATTAGAAGATAGAGAAAGACAAGCATCTCGGTCGCCGCACCGCACGCCGTGACTCACGAGCCGATGATAACTGGCATGGCAGGACCCTCAAGCTGACCGGCATTCAGCAGGCCAGCGCAGTATGTGTGTCGCAGTTAACAGGTCATGCTGCGCCAACGCCTGCGCACGCACCACGCATGCGGTTACTCACTTCCTTCATGTCCGCTACAATAAATATACGACCAGTTCATCAGGGGTCCATTGTAGCACAACTAAACATGATAACTCTTCATGTAGGATGGAAATTGAGAAGTTTACAAACACAAAAAAAATTAAAAGTACAAATTAAAAAAATCGAGGGAAAATTTAAAAAAACTCAATGCCTACGCAAATGAATAACTGACGAAAAAACTTCTAGACCAGATATAAAAAAATTAGGTTGCGTGTTAGTACAGAACTTTAACCTAGGTTACACGCAGTCCACTACAAGCATTTCGAATACACAAAGCGAACACATGCCTAATCCTTGTAAAACTATTTTAATAAAATCATTCTAACAAAAGAGAGGGTTACATTGATTGTACCCTGGTAACCTGGCGTACAAAAATATATAGAGCATATGCACACTTCACCAATTTCTCAAACCCAATACCTGAGTTCGAAAAAAGGCAAACAAAAGAAGCGTTGGAGCTAAGAATCTGGCTTTTGAGTTACGATAAAAGTATTACACAATCATGCGCATACAAACACCCGAGTCCATACAAGGCTCTGGAACCCCAAATTTACATCAGTATTTAAATACAAAGAAAAAGGTACGAGCATCCAAACATGTGTAGACTCATGATTCACGAAGAACTTCATCAGTCTGATGTAATCCTCAATTTCAACACATGTCGCACAAAAAACAAAAAATCCATCTCGTTTCGAAAATGCATCATCTTCGTGGTGATGTGCACCAGTGGCCACTACCGGACTGCTGGCTTACATCAGAGATATTGTCTTATTACGCAAGGCGGACTAATGGACAATACGCGCATGCGCAACAAGACGCAAGAGGAGACAAAGATGTGTAAAACACCATCCTCAATTGTGCTGTAACATGAAACAACCGAGAGCTGTGAGAAGTTCTCTGGATTGTCCAGAAGTTGAGCTTACAGTGGGGATTCAGCAACAGTCGGCTAATAATATCAGCGTAATTCACCAGTACACGTTAGGTGAGTTGCATGATTGCACCATGAGCGCTGGTCTTTGATTAACGGCATGTTACATCAAGAGGGAATGAGAAATACGTTGTGTGAGGATAAATTAATACGCTAGAGTAATGATTAAGCAAAAGTTCAAGAGAAGAGTACTTTATTTCGGAAGAAAATATTCTATTCGGGGTTACAGCGTCATATGATGTATTTAATGACACGGAGTAGGATACAACGAAATGGCGAATGCGACAATATTTCCTCTGCTAACCTGTGAACATATTGAATGAATATACAATATTTATTGGTCATATTTATCACTATGTTCCGTATACCACACCATTAACACTAAGTTTATAAGCGCAAATTTTGCATTCTTTAATATAAATTCTTGTTCGCCAAGTCTCATGACTGACTGTCTAACATGAGCTCCCTTTAGTTTGAGTCAACTATGCTCAAAGTATTAAATTTTCAAAAAATACGGTAATATATGCATTCTAATTCCAGATGGTATAATTCGTATTTCATAAATTATTCCTTGAAGAATAGGGTCTCTTTCAATATTAGGAGTTTATTCCGCAAAACGACGATATGAAGTAACTATCAGAAAATCAAGAGAGCTAAATGAGAAAAGAACAAAATATTCGAATATGACAGTGTCAAGAACTCAACGAGCCGTGATACTCAAATTAAACCAGTCTTTTAAAGCAGGGGTTCATAAAGTCCAGTGATGTACGTTGCAGAAGACCTGAACGCTGCTGCCGCCAGCGCAGGGATGGCAAGCACAGCGCGAGCGAGCGGCGCCTCCTGCATGACCCACATACGACCTGAGCTGGCGGGTCCTCTAGAGCTCTCAACGAGTCACTGATTATTTTATCTTGGTTGAGGCACCGATTATCTTCGCTGCGGGCGCAGTTAGCAGTAAACAAGCGGGAAATGCAACGGTCTTTAGACCAGCCGAACATCATATAATGCCAACCACAAACACACAAATGTTGACGATGTAAATACTTTCGTTGATTTCTTTGTCATAGATCTAATATGGAGAAGTGCGAGTGATCTCGTAACTGTTCAGTAACGGTGTGGTAATTTCCATAAATAACCCGAAAAATTAATCACACTGTACATTTCTTCGGAAGAAAATGGAATGTTCATGCAAAGCAATATGTTTTGACTTCCTCAATATGTGAGAGTTGCATGTCCTTATAATTCAACAGATAATTACACATTCGATTCATCATAATCATCCAATGCTCGTCATAAAATACTCACAGTATATAAAGTTTCTATAATAACATATACGAGTAGCACATAAAACTAAGAAAATCATGATGTTAAGGGTAAAAATAAACAGACATTGGAAAATATCAGTGCAATGCACGTCGCATTTAATTTTGTTCACATTTGTTTAGAGTACAAGCTTGCTAGTACGATATAATGTGTAGACGCTTTTAAAAGCCAGTACCTTTGTATCAATCGCTAAGCTGCAAAGGAAGATCGAAAAGCAACGCTTTCATGAATTGACATCAAAGCCAGAGTCATGTCTCTATAATTCAGAATAATTCATATTTCCTAACGAAGAATTTTTATTATTTAATAATATAATAATTATTTTATTATTAATTGACCATAAAAATTTTTCCTTAAATAATACTGATTAATTATTGAATGAGTTTAACGTTAATTTTAACACAAAGTTTTTAAAATTATAAAACTTTTTAATGAATGAAGAAAATTCCCATTGTATTAGACGACTAGCCAAAGTAATTTACCCACCTAAACAAATTCCCAAGCCAAAAACCAGAGCCCGAATAGTTAGTCAACATGAATTTGCGTAGAAGAAAAACACTCGAGGCACACTGCGGCCTTGGCAGAAAAACTAACTAAACAAGGGCTTCAGGAAAAAAGGAAACTCGACATTAGTGGCATAGGCGCTACAACGTTTCTCTCGTGTCTCCCTCCCCACTCTTACATTCCTGGCCCAGTGAGAGTTTTACGAAAAATATTCTAACGAGTTCATGTATTGAATGGCCTTCAATTTTTACACCTGGGGCTAAAAAACATTAACTTCAAAAGCAGAGTTTTGCGACTTAGGAAATGTAACCAATATTTAAACGAGTTTCAGTGCTTTAAGCAAAAATGAAAAAATCATTTGACTGAGCCCACATTTACAAGCATCAATAAATAGGAGAAAGCTTTGCTGATTCAAATACCAATAGAATGATTTAGATAACCTAACTTATTTTCTAATTTTCAAACTTTTATTGGTACAATTGAATTTTATACTTTTAATTTCAGGAATTGAATTACCAATAAATAATTGAAAAAAGCTACAACGAACATAAAAACCCTCATTTTACGAGGGAACAACTGTATTTTGCAAGTATCTATCTGACGAGTGCTCAAATATACAAGATACGATCTTCACCTTAAATAAAACCCTAGAATGATTCCGTCACTCCCTGCCTAAAAATGGCTATGTTAGTTTTGCAACATATAAGGGACTTCCATAAGTATTTTTTGCACTGTAGAAGACGTAGAACACAAGGAATGAGTCGATTCAACGACCCTCGAAGTCAGGAACGATTGAGCTGAACACTGCATGGGAAGGTTAAAGCTAATGAAGCGATAACTCGAGAGATAAGCCACAACAAACAACACTCGAAACTATAATAATACGGAGCCCTGCGCTACGAACGTCAGTGCAATCGTCCTAAGACCGATGTATTTCACTACAATGAGCTACTCATGCTGATGGTGACAGCACCACACAACTCATACATTGAGTGACATACGCAGAACAAACATAGAAAGTGGGATGTGCAGGTCTTGAAGCATGTAATTTGAGCTAAATTTATTCTAGGTAGCTTGACGTCCCGAACAATCTACATCGATCGTTTGCGTACGAGGTAACCTCAATACACACACTTCCGATTCCAAAGCATTTATGAAGCTTACAAGATGAAGACGTGATATTACAAACTGTGTATTCTGGTGATTGGTTGGTATATTGTATACTTTGATCAAAGTACACTAAAATTATTCCGTCACATCTAGGAAGTAAGTGATTGTGCAGAAAGCTCTATAATTGATTTTGCACTCCAATTATTTCCTTTTTTTCACAGAGGTATTGCTTTTAATGCGAATACAATGATATGTGTACACGGTTTTAAAAGCCTGTACTTTGGTATCAATCGCTAGGCTGCAAAGGAGGATCGTAAAGCAACGCTTTCATGAACTGGCATCAAAGCCAGCACACTGGCATCTCTTCCCATTCAGATAAATGGGCAATATAACCACAAGTATAAACCAACCAATAACAGGAGAAAAGATATTTTTACAGCTGCATTGTCTCGCGAATATTCATTCATTATCAGATAGCTAATGTCGTGGTCTGAGAAATTAATTATTTTCTTTACGCTAGAACTCTATTTACTCTTCTCGACAGAGTACATCTTGACGTTATATTCATGAAGTAGGAGTGTTTAAAGACGAGCTGCATCAGTTTATTAAAGCATCACTCCGCTGGTCCCGGCCAGATATGATCTTTTGCTTGAGACTCGACATGTGAAGTCCGCAGTAGCGTCAGACAGCTTAGTGCCGAAGACCAGCAGGATTCCCATTATATTACGTCAATATTAGGTGCCCGCTCGCAATCACCATGCATTAGTGTCTCCAATGCTTTCCTGTGTGAATATCGTCCAACATACATCCGTCCTAGAAAAGATACTAACTCAATTCAAGCGCCTGTCCACATTTCACAACGTCTTCATATTCCGCAGTGTATTCTATTGTCTCCTAGCTGGAGGAAGACGAGTTATTTCACGGAGCGAATCGAGACAAATCTGCTGGAGGCAAAATTTCGATCAAAGCATTAGAGGAGACTGGACGGTTGCACAAGCTGCAGACTGGCATTGCAACCGACAGGCACGCCACGCTCCATTTGGCACAGATTCGATGCCATCGACTTTCTGCTCTAGTCGTTAATTCTAAATTGTCCAGAACAGAAAACATAATATGGAGGGTATAATTACAGGGGTACTTTAAGCGTAAAAAACAGAGGATGGTTTACAGTTACCAAAATTCACTTTAAAGACACGCCCAAATTTGGGAAATGAAGTTACACACAAGTATCACCGTCGAAATCCTCATAGGAAAGTATTTTTGACCCTTACGGACTTCAGCAATTCCGCATATTCGGCAAATTTTTAAATAGAAGTCACTTTATTGAGCTCAATCGTTAAAAATATAACTCACCATCGGTGAGCAATCACAGGTAGCTCTGTAAAATATTAACACTCTAGTCTACACGAAAGTTACATTCCAAAGAAATTACACAAGCTCATGCTCTCATTGGGAATACCATCCACGTACGCAAAAGGAAGTCTTTCACCTTAAATGTTCAAGCAACTGTAGCGATACTTCAAAAATAACTCTTATCAAGAGGGTTGCATTTGGCAGAACAACACATGCGTTTACAAATGAATCATGAAGCTATCTTTTAATATCCCTCCAATTATTATAATGACCTCTCAACGGCAGTAAACAGCAATGAAGAGACTTGCGCTAGAAGAAGAAGAAGATTTGTGATGTTGTTCTATGCTCTCCTTCCTGAGCAATTATCGTTGGAAAAAGTATGGGAAGAAGCACAGCGCTGAACAGAGGTGGCTCAGTCGGTCAGCAATGATCACAGCAGTGGCCGGCTTCTCACGCCCAAACATTTGTGATGTCTCCACTCATCCACCATCCGTTCCAACCTTATGTCAAGCCATTTCAAAATAACATATTTTTACAGTAAAATTTGATTTCATATATGGTAAAATTTTCGAGGAGCATTCGTAGTTTTGCACGAGAGCTAACAACAAGTTTATAACTTTTTTAAATCAATGTTTATGAACGAACAATGTGGGTCGAAAGAAACCAAGTATACAATTTGGTACTAGACAAATAATATCGCCTAACATGAATACAAGATAATGCTAAGCCGATGTCTTCTATCCTCATTTTTTCAACAAATATAATAAACGCTTTAGCCAATGCTCAACGAGATCTACACATTGATATTAGTTAATGGCTCCTTTCTACGTAAAATTAGGCTGGTGGATTAAATAAATCATGTATCACCAAATGCAAAAAAGTTAAATACACTACCTATTTGATAGATCACAAACACAATTATATGACACAATTGCGGCCATTATTTATGATGAATAATTATGATATCATTCCCTTCCATTGTGCGGACAATTCAAAGTATCACGCTGATAAACAGCAGGCGTTCAAGGAGAAAATGTGACCCGTTATAACGCTAACCCCTTAAAGTAGCGCAAACAGTTACTGAAAACTAGTCCTTCATACAATAGTACATGCATAAAACGTGCAATTTTTGTCGATCGAAAGCCCCGTGCGACACCACATTGTAGGGTTATTTTAAACGAGCAATGTCTCATCATGTAAATAATAGTAATCATTTTTTTTAATGTTTTGCTTTCAATAATAACTGCGTAGAGGTCCCCAGCCTGCTACTGCTCTCACGTTAGTGGCCTTAATAACACACAAGACGCAACGTATGATCAAAGGAGGCACCCGCTCCTCGTGTAGTACTTGACATTAATCAAAATCACCCTTACTAAATGGAAGAATATTGAGCACAAACACAGGTAAGGAGCAGCAATGAGCAAGTAGTTCATTAGGTGACGGAGGGAAGTAATAAGTGTAATTTAGCACAAGTCTAACATGGAGAAGCCACAACCAAAACTAGAGAAAGGCGTCACGTTCAAGTTAATTCTCCGGAAGTTAAAACCAACAATTTATAGAGAGAGAGAAACACTTGAAATATGATAATTTGTCTTCATCACAGCACATGAATCAAGTAAAAAATGAAATCACTGAAAATTCTTTTAAATCGCCATCAGCAAAAAAATGAGATAAACCAAAATCTTCAACACACTTTTTGATTCACTTGAATTGTGCGTTGGTAAATATTTTAGCAACGAAAATTACTTTGTAATTAAATGCTGCATTACAACAATTGCTATGTATATGCATTAGTTTTAAAAGGTTCATTTGGGATTCTTCACTTTGAACATTTTTAACGTAACAAATAATCATACGAAAGTAAATATTATTAATATAAACATTAAATAATAAATATTGAATAACACAAAATAAATATTAAAATAAAAAATTTAAATAATATATTTGTTATTGTGTTGCTAGCCAGAGTTACGAGTTCAACTAACGTACTCGAGACCGTTAAAGAAGAGCCCAGGCACGCGCTATATGAGTACCACTGCTCTGTGTTCAGGATATGCGCATATGTACATGCACTACTCGCTTGTTCAGCATCCCACAGTTCCTTAGTATCGACCATCATGTACACGCCAGCACTTTCGTTTAATAATGATCAACTTAGCAACGTATTCCACCACACAAGGGGCTTCCAATTAAACTTCATAATGAATACAAACTTATTGATATGCGAATATCGATTACTATCTTCTCGAAACTTACAATCTAAACCACTGTTAATCATAAGAGTTTCATTCTCCTTGAGGACTTGAACAAGAACAGACGGCATGCTGGATAACACGCTTCATAATTAGCACAGATAAATCCCAGGTTGATGTTAATCAAGCAAGTGATATATTGAGGAAAATCCACAGAAGTAGCTCTAGTCTTCGTAACGGCAATCAGATTTGAACAGGAATGCGAAGCGATTTTTTTATGGTGTACATTACTTTTCAGCAGCTTGTCTACGATACATTTTATTTATAAACGACATGTGCTTATACTTATCATCTCCTTAATTGTCAACTGCTGCATACCTATATTCAGCAAGATGGAAGTTTCAAAACGTTTGTGGTCTTCTATACGCTTTTCAATCTGGTAAATCAGCAGCAGCGTCCAGTCGTCAGATTAATGGTGCATTTGGGAACGGTAGTGCCTCAACGCACGACACGAGATTGGTTCCAACGTTTCAGTAATGGGGACTTCAACATTGAAGATTCACCCCAGTCAAGACGTCCAAAAAGACAGAAGAGTTTTATGCTAAAGGCATCAAAAATTTACCCGACAGGTGACGAAAAGTAACAGAAAATGATGGTAATTACTTCATTTAATAGTGTAATTATCATCTCGTAAATTTGGCAATAGCATAATATAATGTTGAAAAACGGCGAGAACTTTCCCTAAAACCTAACAGAATGGTAAACACATTACTAAAATAGTGTTATCAGTTTAGTATCATTCACTATCCGGCACTAGATGAGAGTAAGATCATTTGACATGTTGACCATTTGAAGATTTTCGCATTTTTATTCTATATTTTTTTGCAGCGGTGTGCAAAAACCAAGTAAGAGACCACAGAGTTGCGCATGTTACCACATATGTTAACGGTACAGGAAAGTTCTGTCCTGATTTTTGTTAAGAATAATAATTGAAAGAAATATTACTGAAAAATCTTTATGGCTCAACAAAATAGTTACCATCATTAGATATAACCTTTGTCCATCTATTTGCGAGCTTTCTAATCCCCCTTTTAAAATAAATTAACATCTTTAGAAGGAATAAAGGAATTAAACGCCGCTTCAACCTCGTGAACATTAGTGAATCCTTTTCCGCTCATGAAATGCTCTAAAGAACGAAATAAGTGAAAATCTGATGGAGTGAGGTCTGGTGAGTATGGTTGGTGAGGAAGAACTTCCCAACCTAAGAACTTTATTTTTTCTTGAGTTGGTTCGACAGAATGGGGTCTAGCGTTATCGTGTTGCAAAATGACTCCTTTCCAGTTCACTAGAACAGAATATCTTTTACGCAACGATGCATTTAGACGTTCAAGTTACTGACAGTAAAGGTCTGTAGTCCGTTTTTCCTTGCTCCAATAACTAAATCCCTTGCTCCTATGTTTTAAAGTTTGGTTAAATAAAAGAGAACAGGACTTTCTGGTACCCCTAAAAAATATTGTACAAATTTCCACTGAATAAAAGTGAATAAAACACATATTGAATTTCAAAATACAAATAAGAACCTAAATTCGTCTGGGCTACCGACAAATATAATTAGGAGAAATACCAAGTCAAATTTGAAAGCTTGGCTCAACGAAAGGCTAAGGCGAGTCTATGCTACAATTTAACTTCAGTAAGGAAGTAGTGAGTGGACGAACAGCGTCCGCATGGTTTTCTTCATGCAGAACTGATGAACTAAAAAATTTACGCAAAATCGCCTACTTTCAGTACAAGTGACACTGGATTTAACGCTTCGCCAAGCACCGTAGTTCTACTGAAGAGAAAAACTAGACTTCCTTGAGGTCTTCTGCGTTAGTAAAAATGGGCATTGGCGCACCTACACGTATCAGAGAAAGTTGATCATGTTCATTAAATCTAGTGCAGGAAGATCCTCTTCTCGAGGTTTACTAGGTAGACGAACTGTTCGAACGTATGTAGTGGGTTTTACAGCAATAGTAGTTCAAAGATTGTTTCAAGAGTGACAATGAGTCTATCAAAGAGAAGAAAAACTTGAAACGAACTTGGCATATGCATATTGGGGGCACTAGTGGGAAAAAGTCGGTTGCACAATAAGCCAGTCTCCTCTCATGAGATATAAGACGAAAAAAAAGCTACGAGGAGAAAAATTACCCCATCACAAATCTAAATCGGCAACATGCTCTTGCACCGAGCATTATTGAATCTGTGGCGCGGTGGAGGGCTAGGGTTGCTCCTGAAGCCCAAGGTACGCTGAAAGAGATAGATGATTTATCATAACATGGCGAAAGGAACTCAGAAATCCTTCCGACCCTCGAGGATCAATGTCTGTAAAGTATGCTAAGCGACTCCCCTCCAGTGTAGTCGGGCAGAAAAAATAGAAAACTTATACTTAAAAAAATATAAAGAGAGACCTTTAAACATTCTGCAGCGGATATTTCCCTCTTATCCCTCTATGGATAAGAAATGAGTACAATGTATATTTTTTGGTCTTTTAGAACGTACATAGATTCAATAAAATTGTAATTGAAGTGTGTATACATGTTACTTTGGTTACTAAAGAATTACATTGAAGTGATACAAACTTCAACACGAAAGCGTATTCATATCTATAACAACAATTGATGAATTATAATGTAATATTGATTGCACAGTAAGGGTGACTTCAATCAACTGTTGCCAGCAGTTAATTGAGTTTGTGGTTGAAATATTTTAGAAACAAAAACATGGCATCAGAACAAGCTCTACATAAACCGCATGATAGTTGCGTTTTGTTATGCTTCAATAAAATAAATTCATCAAATGTAAACAAATAATGCAATAGAATTTACATACTTTGTCACATATTGAGGAAAAATGGAATGTATAACAAAAATATTTTATATTTGCAAAACAATTTTACTAACAATTAACAGTAATTATTCCCCGCTCTCATACCACCAAATTTAGGCAAGGGTTAAAAAAATGATTTCACAACAACAAATTTTTCACCTTGGCAAGAAAAGAAATAGAATGCGAAATAAAGGGCAACATGACTCGGAGAGAAGTCCACTTTCCACACCAGCGTAAGACAACCATAAATTTACAACAAAGAAACACTCGTAAAGAATTGAAGTTGAACTGTCGTCAAAAGAAGCCACTCTTGAGCAACGAAAATTGAACGCAACACATGAAAAAAATGCCACAACCAGCGGGGGGTGGTCAAGCTTAGCCGCTCTCAAGCGGTGAGCGAAGACGACCGTAACCGCACAGCAAGGGAATTTAGGTTCAATATCCTGGCAATGAATAGCGAGGGTTGAAGGCGCAGCAATTTACAGTGGATACAACAACAAAAGATTTGTTGTTCAGCTCACAGACACGAGGAGTAACAATGGAACTGAGTTCTGACGAGAGATGTATTGCTATGCGTTGTGAAACGGAATCAAAACCTTCACATAAGCATTAAAAGAATGCTTAGTTTCATCAATTTAATTGACAGCAGCAGCCTGGTTAAATTTTTCAGATGAGGCAGCGTCTTGGGTAATGTCAAACGACATTAAGATATTTGTTGTCTTATGGACAGTAAATATTCGAAGCTAAATATTTATAGAATGTTACGCGTACGTAAAACTTATAAGTTTTACAAACAATATTTCCTATTTCAGATACCCATTGCGTGCAAAAATTTTGTATATGAATGAATGCAACCATGAAGCTAGCAAGTACATGCACGCTTTCAAGCAAACAGGAAATGAACCAGTCCTGCCGTATGCAGAAGTCATCGTTCGGACAGGAAACGACGCTGGTGTATTAAAAATAATGGAGCATAAATATATACTCAGTGTCTTTATATACTCACCGGGCATCTTGAAGCTCATGGCAGGTTTTGACTACTGTCTGTACCAATTTATACCCGAACAAAAAATATCAACAAGACAAAGAGTCGTCTTATAATTTTATTGATAAGCTTGAACTGTGAAACGTGCAAACACAACTTTTTTTGCGGGAAGAGAGGAGATGCGTCTCCGAAATTTGCTTTGGAAACATCAGTCAACGGCGGTTCATGGACCACTCTTAGTTGTCAGAAGTTCTGAGATGTGCAGGTCTACATAAAGAACTCGACAAAACGAAATCTCAGAACGGTTATTAAAGGTGTTAAGATTTACACCACATTCTATAAATGTATGAGACATTTATTCAATGTTTTTTGCATAATTTTCATCGTTTATTAAGACACAAATAACTACAGTGCAAATTCAACTTAGAAATGAAAAAAGCGGACAGGGAAATTGATTAAAACCTGAGTGCACTAAGTAGTAAGTTATAATTTCGTGTTGTTCAATACAACTACGATGACACACAAAATTTATTCTTATAACTAAACTAGAATGAATCATAGAAAATGAACAACACCACGTTAACAAAATCAGCAGCCATGGTTTGACTGTAACGATGAGCCTCAGATCATCTGAGCCCCGCTGTTGCTCTCACGATGAAAGACTTTTATTACGTTTGACTACAACCAAACGATTGATACTTCGAAGCACATAAAAACGTTCCTGATTGCTACTGATATCGCAGTGCCATTAGAGACCTCTAGTCAGGCGTCTCACGCTGTTCTAACGTTGATAATGAAATACTGGAGAGCCGTGACTGGCACTGAAGCCACGAAAGCAGTCAGTCATGAATTACTAGAATGCGTTTCGTGTACCTTAGTAACTGAACTCGACTCAATAGGCAAACAAACAAAGCGTGAGCACATAAGTCAGTTCAATAGATTCCCGTAATAATGATGAATGAATATCACCAACAGGAACGTTGCTCGTAAAACTGTTCAGTCATGTGCATCAGCATTAATAAAACCTTGATCAATGAGCGTTGGCAGGAAGCTGTTGGTTGAACGAGTCAGTCATTCAAAAGCAACAGAATGTGAAACTTTGCTAAGAATGGTATAATACTTTATCTTTCATTATGCTATGTCATCGATCATCTGAGAAACGGTAAATATAATTTTTATGAAATAAAACTATACAAGCTCCATAAATTTTATCGGTCAAAACTTAAACCATGATTTATTAGTTACAAACAAATATTCTTGAAGAGAATATCCCGTAAGCCTAAAATGAAATCTGAGTAAAAAGTTCAAGGTAGACGTTTTGTCTACATCAAACAAAAACTCGAACTGTACACTCATCACAATGACAATCATTGTGACATACTGTGTCCCATTCAAAACTAATTATTCAGAAAATACACATCAGTAGACCCTGAGGAGCTGGTTTGGAGCAGAAATGACAGCTTAAGTTGGCCGGATAAAGAGTTAATAAGCAACCCAGGTAGCGGCCTTGAAAGCTATCGTCAAGAAAGCTCCAGTCGTTGACACAAAGAACGGAAATGGTTTCCAGCAGCCAACAGCAGCTTGCTAATTGCATTGTCACCTAACTGCGCTGCAGGTACCTAACAACTCTTATCAACACAATCCAACTTTTATGTACAATTTGCACTCAAAAATAAAAAATAAACAAATATATGTGAATATTAATTACCTGACTCACTTTTTTACATTTTAGATGCAGAAAAAAATCAGAATCTAGGAGACCACAAGGGAATGAAAGAAAAAACGGCCCATGAGCAAGCTTAAAACGAGCGATTGTTCAAAACAATCAAGAATAAGAAGTGTTTATAAACATAGTGTTTCGTTCACATATATCATTTATTTTGAATTGAAGTACAACAATACACAACTGGGATACAAATATAAACTCAAATAATTTAAAACGAAAAATTATCCGATGTAGACTCATCCGTTCAAGAAATGTTATAAATAAACAAAATAATACAGCAATGTACGTAAAGTAAAGGCATATTTCTGCATTGTTTCGCTTGGCAAGGTACGTGACAGTTCTCGCCTAACTATACACGAAAGTCAGACTGAAAAACTGACTGCATTACGCACTTTCCACAGGCATAGCGCACAGGACTTCAGGTCACATACCGAAGCATTTGTTGGAGGTCTTTAGTTGGACAGATGAAAAGCCCCCCGCTGAGCTGCCCGCATTGGGCACGGTCGGAGAGGTGGTGTTTCAGAAGCCTAATAGACGCACAAGAGCGTTAAGCCGCAGTGGAACAAACGCATGGGCGCTCGTAGGGATAAGTACCTCTAATGTAAAACTATCCTCGTCCAACGTATAGGAAACGTCAGGTTAATTACAGCCAATACGTTTAAGGTGACTTCTAACCCAATGATGTTTGCAGGTGTTACTGAACAAAGGTACTTCGAAACACCTGGATGTATTTATGGTCTATTGGTTTAACAGCGAAAGAAACGAGTACTTGGGGTTTAATTAAACAAGATTAATGAGTTAAGAAGAAAATTATATGGTAAAATTAGGGTAAAGGTCCAGGGAACATGTGAGTGCAAAACAATAATCGTCGGAACGTACTAAAGAAGCGGCAACAATAGTACTTCTATTAATTGTAAGTTAACATTGCATTAAGTAGTTCGTAAACAAAGGAAGTCTGACTCTACGACTGAGTTGCACCCCAACAAGGACAACAAAATGACGAAAATAACTCATGTGACGGGACAACCATGGACTTCACGCTCACTATTAAAATGCGTCCGATCATTTCAGACCCCAAAAGTGAGTCATACAAAGAAAGTTTTTATGAAATACAGACAATACAACATGCATCACTGATTCCAAGAAATAATAGAGATTATCTTCAAAGATGTAAAAGAAGAGAGAACAATGTAAACTTTTCTTTTGAAAAATTTACCTCACTTATTCATTGTTGTTATTAGCGCTGCGAGGTATGCTAACGCAACAGGCCTTCAATTGAATAAGACGCAAAATAAATCAGAAATAAGCACAAGGACTCGCAGGTACTTAGCAAAATTGTCATTAGCAAGTATGCTCGTGAAAAATATGTTCCAAACAGTAGATATTTTAAGCCAAAGCCAATTAAATAAAAACATGGATTAGTATATCAAAGCCCCCTTCACGTATACTAAGCAGAAAATTTTGCCATAAGTTGATTTCATTTAATACAGGAATATTGTAACTTTCCAATATTAACTAGGAAAACACTATTCAGGCTAATAAATTACAAAAGGCGTAAAACGCTCGAAGAGACAATTTGTAAAGGCAATTTGGACGCACACATCTAAGCACATGTTCGTATACATCGTCTTGAAGACAAGTTAAAAATGCCAGCAAAACTCCAGCTCATTGTGGCGTATGAAGGCAGCTAAGATAGGCATCTTTAAGGCTGTACGGGTTTGTGTTAAGAACGAAAGTATGTCAGACTCTTTAGAAACCAATACGTTAATTTGATAACAAGGCTCATTAAAGAGCAACTAACGCATTAATGAATGGGACTTAAGAACCTGCTCACGCTAAGCGCTCCCAATGCCCCAGCCATTAATAAGCTGTACTGAGTTATGATCTCAGTTTGAGATATCGTGTTATGAAGAATTTTTATCACACAATACCGGGCTACATGAAGATAGCCGTATAACGACATAATTATTTTTTTGGCTGAATCAAATATTGCTTAAATTACCACTCATCTTCACTCGTTTTATATGCAATTTCATTTAACTTTTGAATGAAACATTTAGGTTACAGTACTACAGTGAATTATTTCTAATGGACTTCAGGAACACCAGTGGTCCATACAGTATTAAACTATAAAAACAAAGAACAATTTTCCCAACAAATAGAATACGCAAGTTTAAATCTCGTTTTTACTGAATTCTCACTTTGCCTTACAATGACTGATATCACTTCACGTTGCAGAGCATGAAATCATTACCTGAAAATTGCTTTGGTAGAAAAAATGGCAAATTTACGCAAGGCCGTGCATTTAAGGTCACTAAATTCATGTCCAGAACTATAAAGAAAACAATATTTTCACCATGATGTGCATTGCTACAACTAATAAAAACATTGTCACTATTCGCTTTTCCATAACATAGTTTTTTGTTCACGCTAGCAAATGTGTTGACTCTGAGGAAGAGTCTATCATGAGAGACTAACACAGCCGGACACAAGCAATGGTGCTGCGGACATGAACTCTAGGACCCATGGGACCACTGGACATGAATGGGATACTACACGTTTATATGAGGCAGCATGAGGTCTCAAGTGAAGAGAAATACTAATTAATGTTGGGATGAAAAAGAGAGAGCAAGAGTTCATATCAGAAACACAGTTAAGAAACTTGCGTTTAGTTGTAGAAGCACCAGTAAGGTAAGACGAGCAGTTCTTTTGCCTCCAAATCTATCGTGTTTTAAATAAAACGCTGAACCAATGAAGTTACCTGAAGTAACTTCATCATGGCTATCCTAAAAACAACTTCTTTCAAAAACCATTAAAAAGATGCTATAAAACACGTATTTTAATAAAACAGACACTAGCTGCTTTGGCAACACGTGGCCAGATATATACGGCAGTAGAAAATTTAAGCTTTATGAAACGAATAGCTGAAGTGGCCTCATTTTCAATGAAATACGATCTCGAGCACCAAAGAGCTCGTACACGTGAGACATGCAATGCTAAACAATGCTTTGTGCACAGCCGTGGCAGTGAATGCAGAGCATCAAACAAATTATTGATGTGTGGTACACCGCATGTGCTCCGCATGTGCTCCACATGTGACAACGCTCGCATCAAAAGCATAAAAATAACAGCTATTATGGCAGTCATAAATATGAGTTTTGACGTGATAAGTGTCTTCTACATTGTACAAGACACTTTGACAAGGGTTTTAGATGACTTCAGTTTGTCGTGAGGTAACGTGACATTATGCTGAACAACTCTACTGAGCAAAAACACTTGTGTCACTCGTTCATTCCCAATAAATGAGTCGAATTTATATTTATTATACATGAAGTGCTATGGGACCGGCATGAAATCTTCAAGCAATTTATGTTTCGCTTTTTTAATGCATGAGCGTAGGAAGAAAAACATACAAGTTACGTCAGTCATTTTGTCAAAGCGGAAACACTCGTATGATACGCCGTATGACAATGGAAGCAGATCCTTTGCATTATTGTGTGCATTTAACTTCCGGTAAGTTGTGTTTATATCTTTCATTTTATCGTCGTCCGGCAGACCAAATACTAATTTTATCTGAATTTTTATCCGACAATTTTTAAGACTTAAAACATAGTGAGTACAGTTGGACAATTTGTACGTGATTTAAAGGCCTAGTACAATTATAGTATTGTATCGGTAGATGTCGTAGTACCAGTGACAGTAAACGTTAAAATTAAATTATAACAAAATTCTTCACTCGGAAATTTCTACCACCCATTCTCAGCATTACGTTAATTCCACATTGAACTGTTCATTTTTCCCAAGATTTTCAAGCGTTTAAAAACTGCCTCATGAACGACCAATCGGCAAACCAACACCCGCATGCGAGTCAACGCCCAACATCGCTACGGACGTAGGGGTCATAATTGATTCAGGTGTGAACTTAAGTATTTGCTTTAATACGTTCCTGTGTTACTAAAATTTTACGCATAATTGGTGCGCCTTGTAAAGCTTGAACACGTACACTCAATAATATTACTTCATTAATTACATGTACGACAGCAGAACAACAAGCGAGGAATGTGATAATTTTGTGTATGCATGAATACATTACCTTACATTTCCTAGCATTACCAAAGCTAATATTGAGTCCACTCAGAGGAACGACAAGAAAACATTCTAATTTTCAACCAAACGGTGCAGTGAGTAACTATTAAATGTTTACTTGGCCTTCTGAGTTCGCAGTTTTAACACATTTGTTGCGATGCGACCCACCGGTGGGTCACTCAGGTTAGGTTGTGTAATTTTTTCAAATCTTTCTAGTGACTGTATGTACAAAGTAAAGATTTGCCCCAGCTAGGCAATCGCAACAAACGTGATAAGTTAATAATTGAATAGGGGCTTCCAGTAGACTGTGTGACGGGGTTGGTTCAGAAGAAGCATCTGTCAGTACTGGAGAGGATTATTCGCTGGACACAACGGACCACCAAGCTGTCGTGTTGGTCACGCTATTGTCATCTCTATAAAACCACGGCCGTCTATTGTACACACAAGTATTTGTAAGAGGCGCCATCAAGGTATTCTACAACCAATGTGTACAGTACACTGTGATAGCAGTACAGTACACTGTGACAGGAGTACAGCGCACTGTGACAGCAGTAAAGCGCATTGTGACAGCAGTACAGTACACTGTGACAGCAGTACAGTACACTGTGACAGCAGTACAGTACACTGTGACAGCAGTACAGCATACTGTGACAGCAGTACAGCACACTGTGACAGCAGTACAGCACACTGTGACAGGAGTACAGCACACTGTGACAGCAGTACAGTACACTGTGACAGCAGTATAGTGCACTGTGACAGCAGTACAGCACACTGTGACAGGAGTATAGTAGCCTATAACAGGAGTACAACACCCATCGTAGACATGCTTAAAATAATGCACTTATCTTGAACATCCTTTCGAATGTGTCGGAAAATACAGGATTTCCTACGTAGATAAGGTTTAAAACACCAATAGTAATAATACTAACACTAATTTAACTATAAATAGCTTCTTGTTTCAGCCAAAAATGCGCACGAAAAATAAGACATAGTTTACAGGTCATAATAATTGCACAAGCAAATATTTTAAGGATCCTATGGTGACTAAATCTGTTCGCTTAAACAAGCCGCGCCTCTGTCTCAGCTCCACGTCTATTTCTGATGGTGAAACTTCTGCATGAATAAACAGTGGAAATACTCAAATGACTAAAAAATAGGTCAATAATAGAAAATTGTTCATTCGAATTAATAAGCATTGGCGATGATTTTGTAATTTAAAGAACTACATGTCAGTATTATCAAGATTTTATTTCCTACAGCAACGAAATTTTTGGAGTCCTTTGAAGCGATTTTAAAATTTCAAACTCAGTACTACAATCTCAATAAAATGTTACGCAAAAGGCAAAGGGTGCCAACCAATCATAAATCTGCTGGGGAAAATTCTATGAGCACAAAGTTCACGAACTTAGCCACGAACAAAAAAACATGTATTAGAGACATGCCAATAACACAGGACCTAAACGTTTAAGCTGTTGCATTCTTGAGCTTAACATAAACTTTCATCCGTTCAAATGTCACTCGAAAATCAGCCTGAGAGAACAGGGGAGATAAAAGTCATGTCTGACCTATGCCTCCGCAGTGATAGAATAAAAACACAATAATCGAAATATCACTCCACCAAATCAAATACCACCACCAAAATTCATTCAGAACTTGGCCACAACGTTGGACAAATTATTTTCTCTCTATCTTTGAGTTGTATGGAGCAGAGTACTCGCGGGAGGTAATCCAATAAACAAAGAATGGTGATTCACTGCGACAAATCGGGAAGGGCAACCTCAAGGAAATCCCTGGGCAGGTAAACAGGCTCTGTCTTACACAGCAAGAGCAACTACACCTCACCTCTATCAATGCTAAATTTACACTGCTTCTGATCAAGTGTTGCCACTGCAGAGTCTGTAGCTAGAGAAATCCTTGAGATTATACAGGAAAATTTCTTGAAACTTCAGGGTTACCTTTTGACGTTTTTTTGCATGTAAAATTGCCAAATTTACAGGGACTCTGAACTTTGAAGTGTCTCTAAAATAACTGACAAGTTTTTGTTATTGATTAATAATAAATTCAAGTAGCAGTTAACAAACTTCAAAGATACAGATATTTCTCCTGATTTTTATGCTTCTGTGTAGTCGGCAACACTAGCCCGACACCATGTGTTCGTAGGCTTGCTAGGGGCGCAAACAAGTGTGCCATTCATGGCAAAAAATTTGTAGGAGCAAGATGAAGTGAGTGACGCACTTCCGTCCGTAATTATTGAATGGGCGCCAGGCGAGACTGTGTCTAACATTCCCTCTGAGCTCACTATCAAGACTAAAATAGAAAATATTCGATACTAATACTGCCGAAGTACAGAGCGCTTAGTTAATCTACCGTCGTCACTCCTAAAAGAATAGAGTAAATATTCTCGTGCTAAAAATGGGATTATGATTTGATTTAAATTTCCAAAAGTCATGTTACTTTAAGCAGTGATGCGCTGCATTCATAATTCCTTGTTTGCTGAATCATTTGCATCGACTGGTTTCACTATAAATGAACGCATGATGGCTATTGAATTTCAAATAGAGATGTTACTATCTGATTATTTGAATTGATTGAGTGAGTACTTTTTAATAAGATGGGCTACATAGAGCTGCAGTTACAGTGCCAATCTTTGTTAATTTGTTACCCATTTCATGCAGGCAAATAGAGCAACTTTATGCACTAAAAGAAATCAGAGTAAGTACGCAAGCACGCCGCGCACGTTCTGTGGCGTCACAGAAGGCACGCTACTCACAGAGCTAATGAATAACTTGCTCTTGCATTAATCTCCCTGAAGCAAACCTCACAGGGACGAAAGCAACTCCCAGATTACATGTCACGAGAGAACATCCCTCACTGAATGGCAACTAAGCATCAGGCTCTCAGAGCGTCCAGCTCACATGTGAGTGTACACAGTCCGTCAAGACTGATTCAATTTCTTCACCAGCACGTGAGTCAGCTGGACGAACTAATAAAATATTATACATATGAACAGGAAACAATTACAGACGTATGTAGTTATCATGTAGACGCAGCGTTTCTATGATGTTCCTTACAATCGCCAATTGAGGCTTAATAATAGCAACACAAACGTACTTTCCATTCTTAATTAACACAATGCACACCAATAGACTGAACCACTCAACATTTTTACGTCGGGTAATTTTTAGGAGCTAACGTTTTCTTAACGCGCTTAATAGCAAACGAAATTAATGCAATCAGGAGCACATTTTATGGACTTTAAACTGACAAGAGTAACACATTGCGCTACACTTATACTACACGAGTAGGCCCGTGCAAACTGAGAGTGAATTGAAAAAGTGAAAGTTACAAAACTCGAGATCCAATAAATACTCCACACGCATTTACTACAAAATTTATTCGTTGAGGATTTTTTTTAAGAACGCCTTTCTCATTTCGACCGGGTGAAATCCATGTATGATAACTTGCATCACTTCCTGCTAAAAAGGAATTCCAACGGGAATACAAAACAGTTTAACTCAATAGTGTGTTTTTCTAATTAGCGGTGTTTGATCAAGTGTATTCAATCTGAACAAAAGGAACCTACTAATCTATAACTAAATGTACAACACATTTAAAATACGCGAAATACCATTGAGAAAATGAACTAATTTTATTCGAAACGGAACAATGTTTCTTGAAACAAAGCAGCACAGAAATTTCTGTTCTAACGCATGAAAATAATAGGACTATAGAGTGTGTACGTACACACCAAACTAGAAGATATTAATTTACGCTCATTAATTCCGTGTGCTAAGAAGTTACTCGTAGTAGAAAAATTATGAGAGATGCACGCAAAAAATTATTCATTGATAATAATTCAAGAAAAATGAATAGAAATATTAACAGAAATAGCCATATTCTTTTACGTGATAATACAAATAATTATTAATAATATTACAAAAAAATGTATACCTTGACATATGCTCGCTGTACAAGACAAGATCCGCATAAAAAGAATGAACAGTCATGTGAATAACAGTAATAATATAACTTAATTTTGGGAATCTGCTAGCACGAGCGACAGGCTTAGTCACGGTGACGTGGCCGTGTGGCGGTGACCTCATACAAGAGTCACAGCAGCTGTGATGTACTTGAATTTCTCAGTAAAATTGAGGTTCTCGTATTGGGTCACAAGTATTAGGGAACTAAGCAAAAAAACTCAGCTCAAATAAATGGCTATCTTTTGGTGTCCAGAGCCTCGATGATGTCAGGGATTGTGACTACTTACACGACTACTTACTCGTCTTATTAAACTGAAATCAAAACAGGTATATATGTATCTATCATAAGCACTGTATTGTGGATACCGAAAGTGCCGTATTGCTATAAATTACACAATTTTTCCGTTATTAGCCTTCTTCTCCTACGCCACCAAGTTATCAGTAGATAAGATACAGAATGAAAGTGCTGTATATATTCCTGAAAAATATTCATCTAAAACACAATAATTCTTCATAAATCTTTAATACATTAGTAGATTCACACTCGAAAATTCACGTGTTTTTTACTGAATTATTTCGTTTCATTTGCCAGTAGACGGGCTTTGCGAAGGAGTTTCCACATTGAAGGATGTCCCTTTGGTATCCACAGTACAATGCTTACAATACATGTATGCCCGCTTCATTAAGAAGTCAATACTTTGCAAAAGATAGTTTATTCCAGCAATACAGTATTTCGACTTTCAAGCCAGACGCAGATACTAGAGTCGCAACATATGCAGCACCAGCAGCAAATCCAACAACACATTAATATTACAGCTCCTTTACATCAACATCGATAACAAGAACAGCCGCACACTCGCAGCAGCACAGCAGCAGCAACTGGATCAACAAAACAGCAGTAGCAGCAGCGGTGTAACTCTCACTGCCTCACAACTTCGCCGAATAGCAGCACAAAAAAGTAGGCATGTGGAGGCCGAGCAGTTGAAGGAGAACAAGCAGAGCACAAATTCAGAGCAAGCAGCAGCAACACTCAAAATTCTTTTAATATCTTGACACTGTGACAACAATAGGGGTAGTGCGACAAATTTCATTTAATTGAGTCTCATAATGATTTGCCAAAGCCATGTTACATAAAAATGAAAAACACTACGTACAATTAAAATGATAAAAAAGGAAAATGAGGGAGTTTATCGTCATAATATTATGAAACAATGGAGGAACAATATAAAAGACACGGCTGAAGGCGGGCCACAATTAAAAATTAAATTTATAACAATACTGTAGATTTACGCAGTCAATATTGCACTGATGTGAGGAAATTTTCTATTTTGGGACGTGAGAATATGTACGTAAAATATTATGACATGAAAGTAGGACTGGGAAAAGTGAGCGATAAAATCAGATACAGTGATAACACCAAGATAAGAGGCAGAAGTAGCAGAAAAAATGATAACTGCACACGAAAATGCGCCATGAAGATAATTTAGAAACAAAAAGGTGTGCAAAACATAATGAAAACTCGCTTAATGACTGATTAATTAAGTCCATGTTCGTGCTATTTTCTGACGTGGAAGCATTACCCGCTTGAAATACAAAATCTGAAACATACACAATAAACTTCTTAGCAAATTTGCAACCCAACAGCTAGAAAATAAACGTTGTTTTCGACATAAGATCTCCATAGTTATTAGAAAGTCCATTTTGGAGTTCAAAAATGCAAAATTCAGTATCCCAATAATGATTGAAAAAAGATATGAAATATACTGAGAAACTGATCAACAGTTCACTGGTGAGAAAACTTGAATGTACTCAGAGATATCAGCGCTCGCTCCAGTGCTCCAAGAAGCAGCACCAAGGCCATCGAACACGGGGAGAACTGGAGCAGCGGGAGCCACAGAACGCCTCACCCAAAATAGACTTGCAGGTGTAAGCAAGCAATACCAAGACAGAGTAAGCGAACTAAGAATATGAAGCAAGACTGGTCTCGAAAAAGGCAGACCACCTTCAGCAGAGGAAATGCTGACGACGGTGGTCTCCTGAGGCCCTGTCGACATCAGCGGCTGCTCGCATCTGTGGGGCCCCGGAATTTGGCTTGCGTGTGCTAAGTATTTTCTGACTTATTAAGCCAAATATTTCATAAATTGAAGTTTGAGTGACTAAAAATACGTTCACATTGTTAATGTGTTCTAGGGATAATACATGATCATTTCTCACTTTAGGATCCAGAGCGATATAGCAGGATTAGCTGCTAGTGAAATACTCGTACAACGGAGCGTTCCTATTGCCTTATTCTATACTTATTCTATTCTAAAATTAAAAAATAAGACTTTATTCGTTGAATTTCACGTGGTACGAAAATAAAACATCAAAGAAAAGTGTTCCTGAGATGACTTGCACGTGCAATTTATACAAGAAATGTAGAATTACAGCAAGACACTTATTCTGCACGGTAAAGCTGTGACGTGACACGAAGAAGTTTAGAACGCTTATAATGTGATGTGTTAGAATTAGTGTCAAAATTAATTAAACAAAATAAAATGCAATACAAGAAGAGGGGATGAAATAAGAAACCATAATTATATAAACTGAGACATAAGTCAGTGCAATTAAAAATAAACATCGAACTTAGAGAGAAATACAGAACAAAAGTAAACTGCTCAAATTGACTGCTTTTTTCAATGGTATTAAAGTTCCTATTGTCTATAAAAGGACAGGCGCAGAGCATGCAGGAGCTCACAGATATTGACGAGTGGATCCTGCTGCAACGCAGTCAACTGTCTTACATGTCACAGAAGATGCTTACATGTCACACGTCAAGATGCTGAGATGTCACACGACAAGATGCTTACATGTCACACGACAAGATGCTTACATGTCACACGTCAAGATGCTTACATGTCACACGACAAGATGCTTAGAGGAAATTTCGTCCACACTGTCACGTCATTACAATCGAATTTTTTCATAAAAAGGTGTTATTTGCGTAAAAATCGTGAGGGTGAGAGCATGAAAAAAATGTGATACTGAAATGAGAAAATGGCTTAATAACT
>VCRD01000354.1:0-43858 GCA_006783055.1 Trinorchestia longiramus | reverse complement strand
TATAAATGACATGTGTGTAGCCATCTAAATGACTAAAATGATATTTTTTCGTTCAGATTTTGTTAAAATTATTATAATAAATAACTATTGTTGACCCAAATATACACTCCAAGTAAAGAACACATTATACATATTTTACTGTAAAAATTTCAGAAGGGCAATGCAGCAATTTCGGTAGCAAGATTTCTCAAAAACACTCATGGAAATGATGTGAATGAAAAGACCTGTAGAAGATAGTTTTCACATTTCAAAGACGATAACCTAAATATGAAGAACGAATAAACAAAAAAACGCTTCAAAGGACTGAATTCTGACTAATTTTAAGCTGTCATTGATGAAAATCCTACCAGTACAACTAGAGAACTGAGCAAGGAGTTCAGGTCTTATCATTTAACGATATATGGTCGTACGGCTCACATTAAATTCTTTGCTCAGTTCTCTACATGTACTAGTATCATTTTTATCAATTAACACACTGGACGCTTGATATACTTGTTGCCACTGCAGATTTGCTGTACTTGCTGCCACTAGACGCTTGATATACTTGTTGCCACCGCAGATTTGCTGTACTTGCTGCCACTAGACGCTTGATATACTTGCTGCCACGGCAGATTTGCTGTACTTGCTGCCACTGGACGCTTGATATACTTGCTGCCACCGCAGATTTGCTGTACTTGCTGCCACTGGCGGCTCGCAAAACGTGAAGTTTTGATCACGTTCCCTCTAGTACATTTCATAATTCATAAACATGCTTCAAAATTATGTGTTCTTACAAGCACTTACAAATAGGGTTACCGTTACGTAGTACCACGGTTAAACTTATGAGTGAGAAGCAATCAAAAATATTATTTATGTAATGAAAAAACTCCCGCATCGTGCCGCTTTGGAATTTCATTTTACAAATATACCGACACGATAAATATAATTTCACTCTTTGAAGCTAGGATTCGAAAAATTATAACTTACGTTTTTGGGAAATTAATTCAAGTACTATTAAGAGATATCAAAGATGTTGAATATTAACAACATTGAATTACGTTCGATGACGTACATATCAAGCTAGGCGCACACGTTGAGTCATGTACCTACACTTATAAAGACTGGATCCGACGCTAGAGAAATAATTCGTCGTTCACTGTACATCGTCGTTCACTGTACAAATTGGGGGGAGCTCACACGCACTCGTAGGGCTTGCACGTGCGTAATACTTGAACAAATCGTGAATTAATACTTCATCTAATGTTCTGAGCGACTGCTTCCGTTCTTCGTACATGGTAAAACACAACAGTCAAGTACACAGCAGATAAACACACTGAACTCAAGCGTGCAGTTTTTGTCACAATGCAAAAAAATACCGAGTTTTGATACTTACATGAACATCATGAGTCTCTTTTGGGATGTGTGGCTTACCTGCAACAATAAAAATGTAAACGTCAAACAAAGTAACAAGAAAAACTGTTGCTGTAATATAAATAAATATAAAATTATATACTTGAATCATTTCAGAGAAAATTTGATTGAAAAATTGTACAGAAATATGAGAAAATCTTCGACACTTAAATTCACGATTAAAGGACTACAATAACATAACACAGAGCAAAGAATGATTCAATCATTGCATCCTGCATGACATAACATTGTTTACCTTAAAATAATTATTTTCTTTTGTAGAAAACTTCAGAGAGTTGTTGTTTTTTAATGGAGTACTGCTCAAATCTAGTCATCGCGGTATATTTTCCATCTGCAGTTATTGCAACAGTTAAATATGCAAAAACACCAAGCCACTATTAATTAATACTCTAGAGAAACTCAATACGCTAAAAAACGCCTTGAATAAAGAGTGACTACTTAATTTCTACTGTAAATTTTCCAGAGATGTGGAAAGTGGCTGGCATGTAGAAGTGTGCAGATTATTGTGGACTAGTAAAATATTATTAGTTTATTTCGACAGGAAAATCAGATTACTACTATTCAGTAGTCAATAATTCTGCAAAATATAAAATACTAATGGTGAGATAGGTTATCGCAAGTCGGTCGATATCTGGATAACTAATTTGACTCGTTTTCCGTTTTATTAGACATTCGTGTTAGTAGCACGATCCATACATCTAGTCTTATTAAATCTAGGCAGTCTGGGCAGGAGGTCGGTGGCACAACATGCATGTCACCAACACGAGGAAAGGAGACGGTGAAAATGATAGAGGCTTCTCAAAAACCAAGAGACTCGTGCAACAATAATTGCTGTCTTCAGTGCTGACTAGCTAGGGAGAACAGCAGGCAGGTAATGTAATTTTCTGATGAGAGTGACAACGACACATAAGAGCGCTGCGTAATGCTTTTATGAATGAATTTTCCCCATTCAATAACTCTGCTCACAGCGTAGTATGCTGATCACCAACACGCGCTAACAGAATCAAACTAATCTCTGTACATATTCTTATTTGATAGATATCATCCAATTATAAAAAAAATATCTTTTTGATACGAATCTAGCAAAGTTGCCAGGAGGATCGAGTGAAGAAAAAGACTTATCCTCAAATGAATTGAAACGGGAGTAACTCCTCACATTTGTCTATCAAATGTAAATAATAACCAAATAAACAAATTCTGGATAAATACTCATACGTGGCTCAAAATTTAGTCATGCATAAATGCATGACATATGCAGGTTTCCTCAGTTTTTTAATTACAAAAGAAAAGAAAATTGTTAAATATCTAGAAAGAATAACGTAAATCTAGGGTTAGGGCGCTGTACTCATGCGACCTTGACGTGGGCTACTGAACTATCAATTAAAATGATGTACATTTACATTAAAAGAAACATTTGCGGATAAAAGTAGCGTGTGAAAGATTTCAGATGCATTATTAGTTATTTAAATCAGTCTCCTCTTGAAACACAAAAATTACTGTGTTCATAATCGCTGAAGGATCCCGTAGCGTAAATGTTCTCGCTAGTCTCGCCCAAAACAGAGCATCAAGTCAACTGAGGTTGGCTTTCATTCCGGGGTGGTTACTATGTGCGAGAGCAGCCAGACTGCTATCAGCGTTTACATCTCCATGCTATATTTGCTACTCACCTGCATTGTAAGGACTTGTGCTAATGAAGATGACAAAAAATCATATAATTACTTCAGATATCTTTAAATTGCATACTTAATTTGGAGGTATGTTAGATTTGTATCCATGGTCATTAGCATGAAGTTTTAGTAACTGCCCGTTAAAAAACGTAACACGGATAATATCTCAAGAAATTAATCTATGTACCACAAAGGTCATCTCGGTCGAAAAATGTGTCATTTACGCATGCAAATGCTATGCACACATTCCCCGCATAGCATTTTTCAACACATCATCAATATGAACATCCGGTCATACTCGTCCGTCAAGAGTTACGGATCCCGGGGGCCCGTCTCACTGAGGCCGAGTAGCCTTACTTCCCGCAGCAAAGTTCCTTTCTCCTGAAATGAAAGCAACATCTTCCTCACGTTCGGATTCTTTTGGCATGAATGCAAGTACATTTTTGGGCCTTTTTCTCATATTTCGTGTCACAAAACTTAGTCCACAACTCATTTTCTCACTCACGCCGTAGTAACCAAAACAAAAGAGACAGTAATAATCATGTGAAAACTTAATTTTCGATCTACAGCAACTCCACTTTGCCTCCTATGATATTTTAATCATGGCAACTAATACAGTAATAACTTTTCTATCTCAATGATCGTCATTCTCTAATATGCAAACTCAGATTTTATCAAACAAATGGTATTCTCAGTTAACTACTGAAATGATTTAAATTTCACAAATCGGAAGTTGATAACAAACAAACTGGGTTTGATCGGTTCGTTCTTTTTCTAAAGCTTTAGTTATTTTTTCATAGTGTTATCATAAAGTTCATGCGTCAATGTTAGTAAATGTCATATTACAATGCGTGGAGGTGAAACCTGAGAACTTTAGCCTACTACAGCTCTAATTACCTATATCGAGATTTAAATCTTAATAGTTTGTGACGTGTTTCTTCACGCTCTTCTTCATTTTATAGTCTTTCTCTGATGTGTCACATCCAATTATATTAAGTTAGTTAAGTTTTTATTAGTTTTCAGTTAACTGTAATAATAATCAAATTTTATGAATCATCAATATCAACACTTATCGGTTGACCAGTAAATTAGAAATTACAACTTGGGGTTTCACACTGACTCGTACTTTCAAATTAAAGAATTCAGTCACTGCTGGGAACTCAAACTATAACCTTGTGCTGTTTATGAATTCTTCCGAGGTTAACGCTTCGTTACAGTCTAAAATGTTCCTTGTAATTCACAATTCTAAGCTGTGCCTAAAGGGAATAAGCGGTCGCGTCGCTGTTATATCTTCTATTTTGCATAGAATACCTACCACGTAAGAATTTACAAACATATCGTCACCTCTAGACGTAAGATGTTAGCCTTAAGATTTGAAAAACCGATGAATTGTACTATTGATTTACACTGCATTCTGTGGTTCATCGGAAATATAGTTTTTTTTAATATAACACCTTAAATCTTCACCGATCATAAAAACTACCGACAAAGCATTCTTGAACTGAATTGGACACCGTTCCTATTTATTCAACCAAACAGATTATTAAACTTTGCCTCATAGTTAGACAGAAATAACCTTCGCGTAAATAAAATAATCTCCACGCTACAATATCGTCCGGTCGAGCCTCGGCGGTCCGGGGTGCAGGCTTCAAACCTGTAGCTGACTACAGTCAGAGTGGTTCGACTCCACCTACTGGGCGATTGAAGGCAGAAAACTTGCCGCATAACCCTCGTCAAGTAAGAGAAACCTAAATAAGGCGAGTGAGATTTTTAACTCAGATAACTTATGAATTAAAAGTTTGATTTTACCATTGAATGTGAGGGTTCGAGTCCTGTTCCAGAAGAATTTTTTTTCTCCATTTGGTCATGGATTATCAGCAATTTTTAACATATATCGATTCAGGTAAATCCCTTAGAAAATTATTTTCAAACAAAGTAAAACTGCACCTCCTTAAAAATTCAAAATAAGAGAAGTTCTCAGTATATTTGAGTCACCTTCATAAAGTGCCTCGGCGCATCTGCAGAATGTCGCGATAGAAACTTTCTTTCGCTTGGATGAACTGTGACAAAGCTGAACACTTGCACCAAGGGATTCTAATCTACTGGCAGCAAGACACTGATAAGAAGTGATCTGTACTTCAGCGGTCTCTAAAACGAGCAAAATATTCTGTATTGAAATGTGAAAAAACAAACAAACATATAGTACGCAAAATCTCGACATAAATTGTGATGGCCCAGCCCTTCACCTAAATAAGAAATGTTGAGTATTTGGGTCACTATCAGGAATACACAAGTAGAATCGTGTTATTTTGCACAAAGGGAGTGCAAGCTGGAGGCTTTCATGTTGGTTATATACTATAATACCTTTTGATGCGTACTGACTTTTATTTACTGTTGTTCTCATTCCTTCACAAAAACAAGACTTCCAACGCATGTGTGAGCCACTCAACGAACTGCCTGGGTCAGCCCCTGCCCCTTACTAGGGGGAAAACCCACTAATTTAGTGCGTATAGAGTATTTTCCGTTCTTTCTATCTAATTCTTTCATTGAAAAAACAACTTTCAATAAAGTATTTATGTTACCAAGGAAATATTAGGACAACGAAAAAACATCAAAATACTAAAATATACTGACGGTATGCAAAAATGACTGCTACAATTTTTTTGCAAAATGTATTGAAAAAATGATTATTTTTTATAAAGTCTCATGATCAGACCATGAAAATGCAAGCAATAGACTGCTCTACAAACGCAGCAACTTTCAAACCCATGAGTAGGAAGTCTAAAAATTTTGTAGCACCGGCACTGACCTCTCCAAGAGTGGCTGAAGCAATAGTCCTCTCTGAGAGACCGCGTCTCTGCAAAGCTCAAGTTGTCGCCGTCCCCGTGGTAGGGGCGAGAGTAAGGGTCTTCGAGATCCTCCCCACACTCGCCGTCCTCTTCCAGCAGGGTAGGAGGTTGGTGGGGCAAGTCGTAGCCCCACTGCTTGCGGAAAGCCCGAGCCCCACCGTCCAGGCGGATCCGAGGTGCGTCGTAAAATAAGGAGTCGGGCATCTGCGTGGAAAACAAGAGGTTTGAGTACCACGTACACCATGGTTGACTTATTTTAATTCATGGTATAATATTCTTGAGAGTAAGCAAACAAGTGATGTATTGCCCAGCATCTGACAGGAGCATTCATAACCGTATTATTAGATAGTTAAGGGACATATAACTCGCAATTTACAAGAAACACACATAAATTTAGCTCATCAATGCCGATTCAATAACTGGGGACAAAATGTAATTTAGTACAGCAAGTATGTACGTCATATATTAATGCACAGCAGACACCTGGCCGAACGCATTAACAACGGAGCTTACTAACAGACGTTGACCAGCTTCACCTTTCTCCAGCTGCTGCACAGGTGGAAAGCCAAAAATGACAGAAATTGCGACAGCTCTTTTCCTTCTAGTTTCCCCGAGAGGATCAAACAACCAAGGTTAATGATGATAAAATATAAGTCTCTTCTCCGCTGGCAATGGTATGAGGAAAAAATCTTTCGAGGTCCACGAGCTCAGACTTGTATTCTTTTATCTAACATTGATTGAAGCTCACATGCATCCTTTGGGAATCCCAATATTAAAGAAACAATACTTCAGTTGGAGATCATAGCCTTCCATGAGTGTAATCCCAAAAATGCACAAGTCGCTGTGAACGCTACTCATGTCCACCGTGGGTATTTTCATACGTCTTATTAGTTTATTCACACAATGATCACTTCCACCCCAAGCAACGACAGGAGCTTTCAGAAAATATTTAAATGAAAGTAAACAATTATCATCGTGAATTTAGTAGATACGAAAATATTTATGTTCGCACCGTCTCCGAGTGCACACTACACACAAAACACTAAAGATTCTGCTCTCAGAGCAAATGGACACGGTCATCACGGAACATATGAACACGCAGATTACACGGCAGCTGAACACGCCGGCCACACATCAGCTGCGACATGTGGAATAATTTAACAGCTACACAGAACAGCGCAGGAGAATAGGAGTGATGCATGAGTGCTGCAGTGCAGAACGCTAGCCAGCAAAGTTGTGGAACACGCACTGCCTGTCCAGACTCCATAATGAGAATTAATCTTTTACGGTTACACACGTAGAACCAAGTGGCGTTCGAGATAACAGTTGGCAATTTCAATCGAAGTTACACTGGTCAAGCATTGCCGTGTCAAACAAGACAACAACTTCTTTGAGTTGCAGTTCGCAAGGCTCGGTAAGAAGCACTTTAACACGTTGACTCCGATTGCCTGATTGGTGTAAAACTCCACTTTGTACGCATAGTCACTAGAAGGATCTGAAAAAATTACAGAACCTAACCTACGTGGTACACATACGTACCACTTCGGAGTCAACGTGTTAATGAACTTAATGATATTCTTGGACTAACTATAAAAACTATTAAGCTCAAAAGTGATTTGCGGTCGGAAACCATAAGTACAAGTATCATTAATTTTGGAGGAATTTTCTCCGAGTTCACAAAGAAGTTTCTCTTGAATTGGCAAAATATTTATCACAGTACTTATGCTTCATATACTGATCATATTTTACCAATATAATGTAATAATAATAAACTCATAATGAAGATGAGCAGAGTTATTTATCATAGGATTTTAGGTCCGATTATACATCTAGGATTGACTTCTTATAACATTGTTGTCGTCGTTTCGAAGGCAGAACATCGATTTAAAATACTCAAGTTTAATCTTTTTTTAAAAATTAGTAAAACGTTAGATCAGGGCATACAAATGAACTGGGGTGAAATAGTTATTGCAATGATGTCCAATCTACCATTAAGGAAAGCCATAAAAGGTAAAACAAGCATTAGTAAATTTCCTTGAAAACAATTTTAACAGCTGTCGGAACATTCGGGTCAAGGAGGTAAAAGAGGAATATAGTGTATATATAGCCGTCTGTCATCAATGACATGACAAGCGTGTGCTTGCTGAGTGGAGACGCGGCCCGGCAGTTCCGTCATGACACTCCCTACATGTAGACTGCCATGCCTCTGCCTCATACACATGGGAGACGGATAGTACTCTGGTCTCTGTCCTCGCCACTTATTACCTACTTCTGAATTACTCCTCACGCATGTACAGATTAATAAATCCATATTTCCAGAATAACATTACCGGCTAAGTGAGAAGTCCCCTACACCTTACTATTTAGGTCTTCAGACTTATCCCTCCTCGGCACCTATAGTGTCTCATTTGTCTTTTCATTAAAAGCTGTAATTCTTCAATAATGCATATACATGTATCTCCACAGGTTCATGATGACTAGCGTATGATAACTAATCAATGTTAGCGTAAACTTTTTTTCCCCTACAAAGGATATTGACGACTCTCATGCTTACTTCAAATTGAAAGCCCGTACAAAGTGGTTCATATGCTAACGTGAACTCCATCCAAAAATAGAACTTTTAGAGTAAAACTTTAAAAAATTAGAATCCACTCTCTAATAGCAAAGTATTTAAACAAAGAAAAATACCCATGGACATGGATTGTTGAACATAGTATGGATTATCTTTTCAAATAGTCAACTAAGAAAAATGGTAAACAGAAATAAATCTTCCATAGCTTTTTTTATAAATGGTACTATATTTTTTCTGTTAAATTTACTCTGTACAAACTTCCTGTAAAATGACGCTGACATTGAATACACATGTAGTATGAACACAAACAGTCACAAGTCACATGGGAGGAAAATGTTTGTCAAATGACTTACTTTTGGCAATTAAAGGTACATGCCAATGAATATGAACTGACGTCGGGCTCAAAAGCATCATACACAAAAAACTATCGATCCACAAAACACAGCTATTAACTAGAGTTGTAAACGCACGTAGTACAGTAGAGGAACAAATAAATAATATTCAAAATTCAGAAGTCTTTGACTCAGAGATGATACCAAAGTGAATTTTGAGTACTGAGCATCGGGACAAGGAAGTACAAGGAGGCGGCCAAGAATTTGAGGGGTGGACGAGTGAGATCGTCGTTAAAAATACCTTGGGAGGCGCGGGACGCAGCCGCTCCATGCACGGGGGGCGCGGTAACTCTTCTTCGCAAGCCAAGGTCTTTGAAAAGACCCTGAGATGCTGCCATTACACAAGATGAATGAAGACTCGGAAAAGATTTGGGAGACATATAATAATACAAGGATACAAGGATGATTTGTCAGTGAGTGAAGGAAGACAACGGCTCCGTAAGATGGAAAGAGGCTAAACTGAAGAGGACATTTCAAATAAATTGAGTCTCAATCAATAAAAATCAACAAACAATTTTCAAAAAACAAACTCAATGATGAAATATTAGGAGGAGGACCTGCTCGGTGCAGATTAATGTGCATAATGCTTCTAGTAAAATTCATCGTACATTTATAAAATATCGTTGATGTGTTCAATTCTTTAATGTACAATGCAAAAAAATATATTAGTGGGAAAATAACGAATATCAAATTGAATTTTTCTTATGTTTACGCATATTCAGTTCAAAATAAAATACAGCCAAGAATAACCGATACGAAACGAAAGAATTGAGAGAACCGAAAATAAAATAAAAAGATATAATTGAGAACTCTTTAATACTTATGAAGTCTCTCAGTATATCAATGGTGCACTCGTCAATGCTTTAAAGTATGGCAGCTAAAGTGAAGACTGTAACTGAAAAAGTTGGGTGCAGTGGACCAAACTGAAGAACAATGACGAACAACGAACAACTGAGAAGAGTCACGGCAGGAAAAACCGGGCACATAACGGCAATTGAAGGCAATCATCATATGAAGTCCTTCTTACAAGAAAGTACAGACGAGTGCATCGACCATGAACGACAACCTACATTTGCAGGAGAGAAAACGCAAAAATCTATCATGTGAATGGTCTATCATAAACAGTACGCAATCATCTGGATTTTCAATACTGAGAAGATTGCTGGCTCGTATCTGAGCTACGGCTGAGTGGACAGAAGACAGTCACGAAGATCGGGTACATCTACGATGTAATGTTAGTCTTCGAGGAGACGAAAGAGAAAATTAAGTGGTAGAATAAGACCAAAAACTTTTTAAACATGAACCTGAGGAAGACGCAGCAATTGCATGGCTGCACAACGTGCGGGTCTGCAATTAATATCAGGTGTAAAAAGAACAAAGGTCATGGACGACCCATTTGCAATGCCTGCGCCTCATCTGCGCCACCTTTGAAATATTCGACAGTAGGGTGTGACAACATTTAATGGAGTTATGTATTCACTTTACAAGCTCATAATGAATTGCGAAAACATCTCAATTTTTTGGGGTTGAATGGAATGTTGTGTGGAATCTCCTGCTTCATTTCCAGTCAATGAGAAAACAAAAAATATACGTGACAAATTACCTAGTTTTACTTGAAGTCTTGCATGCTCAAATACCAAGATATAATAAATCATGAAGTGAATATTACTTCAAAACAAAACAAGGCACATCACTTCGGAGTATTACTTCAGACCACTTCAAAGAGTCGCAAGATCTTCACGTACAACGAAAAGACATGACTTCCAATTACTTCCACGATCTCTGCCAAAGATCATGCTAAAGAAGATCTATCCTTAATTTTCTTGGGGTCGCATTTAAATATTCCAGAATGAGAAAAGCAACTCTTCCATACGACTTATTTTATTATTTTGAGTGTCATTAGGATTTTGAATTATAACAATGGTATTGAAAATGAGTAACTTATTCAATTAAGAGAAAAATTAATACACGTAAATAAAAGAATTCCATGCGTCACTTGTAACGTAACAAGTTAAACCCCAAGAAACTGTAAAATTGGCATTTAGACTGATTTTTGCATCGTAATTTTCTGGAATGCGTTTGTCAATAACAAAACCACATTTTACGTACAAATTTAATGGTTACAGGTTCATCTTTATAAAATAATAAAATGATCATTTACACGAATTCACTTTAAAACGATGATAGGGATATTTTACATCTGCTACATGATAAAACTATAATAGTTTAGATTATTATTAGACCTAAGTCTGACCCCCGACCAATCGTGCAGCACAAGCAGCAAGGCTAGCACGCAAGCGATTCACCTGCGACTGGAGATATGCCTGGCAAGGACTTGCACTTGGTTCTTGCTACAATAAAACTATAGTCTCTCATAGAATGAATCGCGATCTTCAACAGTAAACATTGAACAATCGCAATTTAGTTTTACATGTGCAAGAGTAGTTTAAGCTCTAACAGTAACTTCTGTCACTAGAACGACCTGTGGGAACCAAAACACGTTTCGTAACCACCGCACCACCTACTCGTACTTCCAGAGGACAAACAATTTCTGACCTCAAACATTTCTTTTGATAGTAGAGTTGTACGAAAGATCCCAATTGATAAAGAAATATCAATATCATACAGAAAAGACTATGAACATTTTTGACATAATGAAATGCGGAATGTTTTTTTTTCGTTTGGAACGCAACCGAACCCCATGCACAACCAAGGACGAATTAATTGTGCATATCAGGGTAGTTTTCGTCAATCTTTAAAGAGAAGTCGTCAAGAAGAGCTGCCGCAGGCTCCGAGGGCGCATCGAGGCTGTTATCCAGGCAGGAGGTGGCTTCATCGAGTAAGAAGAGACCAGAGGATCTACAAAGATGATAATACATTTTTTCATTACACCAATTTTTCTTTCACTAAGACCATTTTTATTGAGAGCTAAAAAATCGGGTTGTTTATCCGCTGCACCAAGTATAGTTACATTTTCCCACTTCAATGCCGTCAAGTTTACGCAGAGGTAGCTGGATGGCCCTGGGAAAATTATGTTCAGCTAAAGTGAACTAGCAATAATATACTTACCACCAAAGAGCACTGGAATACACAGTAGTGTTTTTTTCAATAATTGTACTGTAAGAACCAGCACAGGGTCACGATTGGTGTTCATTTGTTGCTGGATGATGGTAGACAAAAAACAAATATAGCCTTTACGCGCACGTCTACGCTTCATTTCTTAGTATCAACGAAAAGCAACAACAAAAACTCAATTATTAGGATTGTGCAGCAGATAACCATGAATTTTGGAAAAGAAATAAGCCTTGGGACTGAAACTGAGAAATGATTCAGGAATTGGAAGAGTTCCAGTTACACGAGTTCGGAAACATTTTCTGGGAAGAAATTATGGAAAAGTAGCTCTCCCTGGGCGGACCCACTTTCATGCGTGCGCCAAGGGTCAGAAATACTGGGAATAGTCTGCGCCGTGGCACAAAGCGCATGGAAAGCAGACATAATGGGCAGGAGATGCCAGGCCAGTTCATCGTGCACAGGAGGCACCCGCACTCATAATCAGCGATGCGCTCAGTTCAAAAGGTTGGCTGGGAAGATGAGGCGAGTTTTTTGCCAGCACACAAGCTAGGAAAACGAGTTGCGAGTGAAGATCCCCTAACTTTGATCTTTCAAAAACATGGAACAGATTCGAAACATAAAGTGGGGAGTAAAATCAAATTTATTCTGCATGATTTTCACTGGTAGACTGATATCAGTAATAACAGATACGTGAATTGAGTAAAAACAAAGAGCCAAAACATAAAGACTCGAACATTAAAACGATACATACATTTCAAAAACTGCTAAATGAGAGTACTTATGTGAACACCGTTAAATAACGAAATACTATATCTCGCAGCTAAGATCAACTAGTGACCCAACATCAAGGACAGTGACGATACTTTGAGCTGATGGAGCTGCGTACCCGGAGGCAGGACCGTTATGGAAGAGGGTACATGCACGGTGTGACTAAAGTTTTATCAGAAACGGAGGACGGTGTTTTGAAGTCGTACCAGAACTCGTGACTGATTGATTTAAAGAAATGATCCTCAAGAAGAAGTGAACAAGAGCTTGTAAATAGTGAGAACATTTAAATAGTTGTGAAGAATGTGTACAGTCGAACATTCACGGCTGTTAAACTTGTTATCAAATGAAATCAGTAGAAACTAAGAAAGTTCATCACCGATTGCAGTTGTCGATGTGATTTCACCTGAACTGCTTTGTTTGAGTCAAAACTTACTTTTGATTCTGTTCAGTTTGTGTTTCTGCGTGACAGTGCTGTCATTTATTGTACGATGCGATTTTTCATTTTATTACCATTGTTCGCTGCATGTTCATGTTTCACCATAGTTTCTAAGATTGCTGGGTCTACTGTAAAGTTCAATGATTTAATTTATTGCAATTAGGGCGGAAATTCATTTGACTTGGGGTCCTTAATGGGAGCAACGTTTTACTTCTACAGAAAGTCGATGAATAAAATGTCATAAAATGAGTATTATTGAGAATATTGATGCTGCAAGTCATATTTCAATTAAAGGTCATCCGAACATTATAATACAATACAATGACGTTCATTGGGTTTAGGTAAAAATATTCACGTACTCACATGGTATCTAATTACTTTCTATCATGGTATCTAAATACTTAAAACAAGAGATCTATTTTCTCGAAATTATTCATGAATAATTATGAGCTTTGAACTAAGCCTGATAGCTACATTACCGAAAATAACTAATTTTTACGTCGTTCAAGAGTTATGAGATTTGAAAGTTTTGGGAAATTGTTAAATCAATTAAAATTAGAGTACATATTGATTTTGGACAGAGAAATCCCTTGAAGCGAGCTTAATACGGAATGAAGAGTTACAAGTGCATGCAATTTAAGTACATGCAAGTGTCATCACGCAAGCAATTTACTTTTTCCATATCGAAGTTAGGGAAGAAACGTTTTTTTTCGTTTCCTTTACATCAGCAAACGATTTGAACATAGCCAAATCTTCTCTTTTGTATCTGTAGTTTGAGAACGTTTAAAACAAGGAGTTTGATTGAGAGAATGGATGCAAGGAGAAGTACAAAAGTCAGGTGAGGGAACACAAGACTTCATGAGGAGTTGAACCCATTAGAAGCGAGTTGCCTGCTGCCGTACACGCGTCGAGGCGGCGGATGAGGCAATGCTAGGTGACTTCGATGCTGTTTCCTGTGACGCAATCAATTTCGCGTTCCTCTTCTCCGATTACAACGCTTTTCAAAAATGAGCCGTGAACGAACTACGCTTCTTGCAATTGAACGAACTTTTTGGACATTTAATTGCAAGAGTTCGCTTGGCAATATTTTTCATACGTCACAGTGCTGTTTCATAACAAAAAATTTCCTGTTTTTAATAGGACAGTGAACTGTATATGTACAGTTTTGTGTGAATAGTTCAAAAACAACCCTCAAATAGATATACCCAGATAGGAAAATCAAGTTTGAATGAAAATAATATCGGGGAATTCACTCACTGGTATGTTTTCTGAGAACAATGAGGCAATCAGACCGACCACATTGAGAGAAGAAGCAGCTGAAGCAGAGCTTTCAGACGGATCGAAAAATTTATGGCACGTGATCACAATCATCGCAAAATAAAATAAAACTTTCATAAACAGAAACTTTAAAGATCTGATAACTGTATATCGAATACATTCGCTTTCACAATTTATGGTTTACAAAGAAAAAGAGATCCTGGGTTTACAATACCTTCCTGATTTCGCAACCAAAAATCTCCATCAAAGATTCATCGGTACCACAAGTGAATTCCAAAGTTCAAACTCAAGCTGCTTATGCTAGTTATCTCAAAGATCTTGGAGTTACTGCATGTGATTAAGAAGAAACTTGAGCGAAATTATGAAAGTATTGTTCCATTTTCGTGTAATGTGTAGATAGATAATGTCTGTATTCCTATAGCTCACATTCCTTGTCCTAGAACTAACAAAGGAAAAACTTTAAAATATGAATCTGTAAGACATGAAGAATGATAACTTTTTGGAGCATTTTTGTCTCACTGAAGTTTTAAGCGCACTAGTTAGCCTTTTCAAATAATTTACTTGGATAGGAGACTGTCGAACTTTCTACACCAAACAGAGCATTGGCGTGACTGCATCATTAAATGATACACATTCAGCACAACAAAGCATGCAATTATGTCCTTTTTTATCTTTGATGAATGCAGCTGCAGTACCTAAGCGCCACGCAACTTGTACACGTGCCGTCAGCTTGCGCCGGCCATGTGCAACTTCCATAGGCCACTTGAAACTTGTTCAGGCCATGTGCAACTAGTACAGACCATGTGCAACTAGTAAAGGCCATGTGCAACTAGTACAGGCCATGTGTAACTAGTATAGACCATGTGCAACTTCCATAGGCCACTTGAAACTTGTTCAGGCCATGTGCAACTTCCATAGGCCACTTGAAACTTGTCCAGGCCAAGTGCAACTAGTACAGGCCATGTTCAACTAGTACAGGCTATGTGCATCTACACAGTACAGGTTATATGCAACTAGTACAGGTTGCTTGCAACTTGCAAAGGCCACATGTAATTTGCACAGGCCACAGTGCAGCTTGCACAGGCCACGGTGCAGCTTGCACAAACCACGTGCAGCTTACACAGGCCACGGTGCAGCTTGCACAAACCACGTGCAGCTTACACAGGTCACGTGTAGCTTGCACAAACCACGTGCAGCTTACACAGGCCACGGCGCAGCTTGCACAGGCCATGTACAACTTGTGCAGGTCTTAAGATCACAACTAACGCCTGAACATACACGTCCCAGAGGATCTTTTAGCTCGAGGTCACTGAATAGAGATCTCGAAATTTCTCCAGCTGTACTCAAGGAGAAATAATTGAAAAAACTCAATAGCCAACAATGTAGTGCCTCTAACACTTAATAAACTCTCAATTATGATACAAGACGTCGTTGCAAAGGAGCAGAAGAAGTTTTATCGTCCGGAATGTGCGACTACGGGTGGAAAATTTGAAAATATTTCCTGTTCAATAAAATACCTCGCAATCTTCAAGACAAAATCTAATATATGAAAAGATAATCTTTTATCTAATAAAATACGCTTTAAATTTAACTTAGAATCAATAAACAAATATTGAAGGTTGAGTTTGACTCGTGGTAAGGCGCTGAAGCGGATCAGGAACGGAAATGAGAACATGAAACAAAAATAATATAACAAATCCCACGCAAGAAGCACAAATGAGAAATAAAATTTCCTTTACTTGAAGTCCAATCAATGACCGTACACTATTTAACGATAAGAAATTCTATATTTTACTCGTATTTTAAAGCACGACAAACAATTTTTAAATTCACGATCAAAGATATTTGCAATTAAAGAGATACATAAAAAACAATGTTTTTCAATCCATATCTAAACATTCCTACCATGCGTCACACTGAAGCCAAAATTCAAAGCCGTAAGTTTTTAATTTCAGTAATGAAATTAAATACCGGATTAGTGCAATGTTTACCAGCTATCAAATAGAAAATTAAGGAGAAATAATAGGATTAGGCTTGGTGACCTCTAGAAGCAGCGTTAGTAGATATAACGGAACGATATGAACATGAACAATGATTGATACGTTCAAAAAAATACTACTGTAGATCCCGTGTAGTGAACAAAAAATGTAAAAATTTCTTTGTCAACAAACAAGGAGACAATTGTGTCCTGTGCACTCGAGAAAACAGAAAAAACGTTCGGTTGAGGAAGACGGTCAGTCCAACAGGATGGTTCAGTCACGTCCCAAATTCACCGCGTCGATTTTCCCACGCACCAGGAGTATTTTATTTGACAACGAAGCCATGACGCCGCACTGTTAAAATAACAGAATTGAGGCAACACGCCAGTCAGCTTGCGAGACACGAGGGGTAGCATCTGCAAGCTCAAGTAGTAGACTTGTGTCATCGGGCTGAACTACTCGGTCATTTAAAATTTGTGTGTTTACTTCACTAATTCATTTTGAAGTAGCTTCATAAGGCCGTACAACATAAAGCTTGCCACGCGGAATAAAAATCGGCTAGTAACTTTGTCGCTGCACTCGGTGAAATTCGGGAAAATGATATATATTGAAAAATTAATCGTAAATAAATTGTTATGTACGTAGCCCCCTGCACCAGCATAGAACATTGACAACAAGAGCCAACGTAGAGGAAAAAAACAAGTCATTTGAAGAGATTGGTTGCAATTACGGCGGTCATGGAGCAGCGTCACAATAAGCAGCACAGAGCGGACAAAGGGACACAGAGCTCGCACGTACACGCCATCATAGCGCCGCACAGCATGACATATTTTAGAAGGACTATAATGGAAGAAATCTGAAACTCGCATTAACGAAACGTCATGGGAATGAAACGAATACACATATAACTTTATATACGAGAAAGAAGCGCACGAGTGAAGCAGTCAAGTGAATAAGCAAATGTAATAATAATTCAACACGTATTTGCAACACGGTATACATGACTTCATTTTGACCGTTCTGTATCGTGAAAATTCTACGGTATTCTATAAGAAGTAAGAGAAATGTAGATTTTGCTGTTACTGCATGATACATTTGAGGGTGATAATTTGATCAGTATTACATTCAGGCTGACGAGACCATAATGCATAAACACAAAAAAAACCTATTGCATGCCTTTGGAAGCCACATGAGACTAGGTCTTTTTACGACGATACACTATTAACGTTCAGTTGCAACAATAAAATCTCATTTCCAGGTTTGCCTAAAGTGAAACAGTATGTGTTCACAGCGCTGCAACTAGACATCAGAGTATGTGTTCACAGCGCTGCAACTAGACAAAAATGACAGAGTATTTGCAGGTGAGGATGAACAGCTACTTCATCCAAGTCGGTGAGAATCGAAGTAAAAATATTTTTCTAACCTCTAGTAAATAATGGTCGCAAAAGGTGTATTTTCATAAAAAATAAGCAGACCACACCATTCAAAAGTATACAATTTAGATTATACAAACACACGTACAATTTTTACCATGAGCAACGTACTAAAGTATTAAACATGTTATCATTGAATATCAGTTAGACAATACACATCACATAAGGAATATCAACATTTCAGGATCTAATCAAGCAATCAAAATGCCTGTTGCAAGATGCCATTTCTAAAAACTAGAGACAGCTCTTTAATTTTACACGTAAATTGTTAACACTGGACAAACTTCCTGAAACTGGAGGCCAGTCACACTACTATTCAGCATTTGGTGGTGCTAGGCGTTTGTGGATGCCCTGTTGAAAAGAGAACTCGACAGTCGACACCTGCTATTGTTAAAAGAAGCGAGTTAGAAAGAGATCATCACAACGGACTTCCGCTGACCTTAGATCCGCGGAAATTTTGTCACTTGCGATAAATGCTCTCAGGGTAACGACTGCCTGCAATGTGCCACTGAGCAAATGAACCATGCCATTTAACGTAACGTATTTCAATAGACATGAAAAAATATCTTGTGGAAGGCGATACTGGAGTGATAATTTTAGGTCAATTATATCTTGAACATCAAGAAATAAAGCTGATGGTTGTACTACGCGTTTACACAGTTTGAGAGTAATAAAGGCTCTCATGAACAGTGTTCCCTTCTGAGAGCACACACTGAGAGGAATACGGAGTAACGACTGCGCATGCAGAGAAAGCACATGCAAGCTAGCTGCTCAATGACATACAACAACAGTATATTATATACGTATAGGGAATAGTACTCCATATAAGGCATAAGAAGAATACTCCCAAAGCTTCGAGTTCGGCTATGGACCGTCTGGTAGAGAATGGGCAGAGGGGAAAGCTAATAAGGCAGGGTACTCCTGCAGAGACGCGCCTTCTACCGAGCTCATAAGAGGTGCTGCAGGGCACTCAACATAAGAAGTGCTGCAGGGCACTCACCTCCACTCAGGGTGTGTGCCAGACGACGCTACTAGGCCATTCACCCGAAAATTAAGAGATGCACGCGTATGAATGCATGATATTATCTGAGTAGCAGCATTCATGGGGGCACTGTGCCAATAATCTACAGGCTATTTCCCTCCCTTCCAGATGGGGAGGGTTGTATATTACTTTCGTTAAAAGAGGGATGCTGTCAATACCACTTTGCAACCAACGCCACAATGCACGAAGGGAGCTCTGCTAGCAGTACATTTCTTCAGTTTAGTGAGATCTGACCCCTGACAATTCAGCCTGTAAGTGCATACTTCAGACGTGTTGTCATCGATGAGATATTGAAAACATACGAAGCAATAACAAATAGAAAATAGGGGAAGGTAACGACACGGAATTGTGTCAATTACAGACAAAAAGAGAACATGAGTAGAAATCTTATTTGTACTACTCACAACAGAATATTCTTCAGATACAGGAAAACATTACATTTAAATTAAATAAGCGGAAGCAATAGGATTCTAGATTTTCCTACTCAGTCAACAATCCTTTTTAACGGTAGTTCTAGCAAACTTATTATGGAATAATAAAAGCTTATAATAGAATGATAGAAACTTACAATAAAACTATAGAAACTTATAACAAAATAATAGACACGTGTAATAGAATAATAGAAAACTATATCAGAATAAAAACTTATAAGAGAATAAAAAATTCTAACAGCATGATCAAAAATTCTAACACCATAAAATTCCTAACAAACATCTAACGAATCTTCAAATTTCGGGAACTTCACATTTTATGATAATAGATTTTGTTCAGAGTTCAGACTAGGGTTGATGCTCTAGCCCAGAAGTTCCCAACATTTCTCTGATTTTGTACCCCTTCAGTATTTCGGCAGGTAAGCATGTACCCCTGAGTTTTAAGATATCTGAAAAAATATATTCACGGATATACACACCTAAATATTTCAAAATAAATAGCATATAAGCATATTTTTCCTTTCTATTGTTAACATTAAATGTACCCCTTCAGATAAGCAAATGTATCCCTAGGGGTACATGTACCCCTGTTCTAGACTCGAGAACATCTCAGGTGGTGGTCCGCGGACCGGTGTTAGTTCGTATGCCATCAGCTTTCAGTACGCGGCATGAGCTGCCGGTATTTTTGACCGTATAAATTACTATTAATCAGAAATATTACCGGCCCTTGACATACTGAAAAAAGAACATCCAGTACGCCACATCAGATAGTTTGAGAAACACTGTTTTAGAGGACCGTTATTCATCGTAATTATACACACTTGTTTACATTATAGAAGCTGTCTAATCCTAATAATGTTAATTACAGTATATTACTTCCAGCAAAAACATATAGAAAAGACTACGACCTAATAGTCGCTTGATCTCAGCGGGCCAGTATATCGGGACTGTGAGTATGATAAATTCAATACAGACGGAACACAAGCATATAATACAATGAAAACTGTAAACACATCGAGTAAATACATGCAGTAGCAGGCGATGACCTGCGCACCACAAGACAAAGCAGATTGTCGTCCCTGGTGTGATAAGACGGAGAGTCCAGGCGTGTCTTTTAAAGTAGCGGGCAAGACGCCTGGGACGCGCCACTTTCCGGCCATTGTTACAAGTATGAACACTTGCATAAGTAGATAAAGAACCATTTATTAAACGTCTCAGATGCTGTATTAATAAAACTGCCACATTCACACAATCAACTTGCCATACATTCCGCTCCTGACAAAAAGCGGGAGAGCAATGTAGCCATAAGAGTTACGTTATATAATTATTCGTATTGGGTGCATACAAGGTGGAGCTGCCTTCTACGAGACTAGCTAGCAAGGTGCATTTAAAATATTGCTGAAATAAGTAAATAAAAAGCAATACAGTATATTGCATACAAATGGTTTGGTTTTCATTGACAAGTTTCATAACTAACAACCCAGCCAAAAGCAATCAAGAGTCAAATGACACCGTACAAAAGCTATTAACTCTCGTGATATAAATGCAGATATAAACAATTCAAGTTACGATACTAGAAATGACACACACCAAACAAACATAAGTTTGGATATAATTTTCTATTTTCTTTTCAAATGAGATGTAAGCTTAGGTCCTTCATTTGGCGTGTGCGATTTTTAATATAGTAATTTGAATTGTTTGTACGTATCCATTTATCATAATTTCTCTCTGAAGACGTTCTACCATAAGGAGGATGAATTAACAATTATTCGTACAACATAAACCAATACTATTCTCTATTGAAAAGTTTGTGAACTAAATTTCACGTTGACTAAATAGCAAAAGACACTATACTCACGACAGTACATTAATGGCGACGTGAGATGCACCGCATAAATCTTCTTATGAATCATGAAAGCATAACAGATATACTGTAATTAGATCCAGCCTATGTACATACACACCTCACAACGGAACGCAATCCGCCTTTGTGATTCTTTGGTAATGAAGTCTTATCAATGAAACGAAGAGAGCGTGCGAGTGTATAACTATACACGAAGACCGAGAGCGGAGATGAGGTATGTTCGATGAGGCCTGGTAATAAGAGTGACAACTTTCCCCGCACCAAGCTGATCTCTTATCCATGCTGAAGAGTTTGCGTGTGGTGTGGTACAGGTCATGAGGCTGCAGAGCCCAGGTCTTGAGAGACAAGCTGTACTCGACACCGGTATGTTGCAGCTCAGGTACAAGAATAACGAACAAAGCAGAGCTAACATGAATATTAAACCGATGAATATATAAAGAAAGATGTAATATGAATAGTTGGAAAAGTCTAAATAAAATCATCGCTTACAAGAATCGGAATCGAAAAGCAAGATAAAAAATTACAAGTGAAAATACACGTTCAGCCGCTCAGCGAACAAGCCCTTCTTTCAGAGTAATTCTCTTACAAATAAACAAGTAGAAGCATTATCTACTCGTTCCCTATAATTTGAGTCTCGAACGGAAGGGTGGAAATTACAGCGTGTATTTGCATCACGTGGCAGGAAGTTTAAGAGCTGCTCATTTCTGGGGTGCGGACACACGAGCGCACTCACTACATGCTTAATGCGCTCACAGCAGCGCGTTCTAATTTCAGCGCACATGTCGCACAGGGGAAATATAATAGAATAGAATGTGGCAATAGGAATAAGCCGTTTGGCCCATTCTTGGGCCGATCCCAAGTCCTATGCCGTCTAAAGTAGAGGCATCAATCATGCACGTACTCCTTAAACAGCCGAGAGCATCAATCTAGTGCATGGTTACTAAATTTTACCTTCCTAAGTTCTAGCTGTAATGTGTAATTATTCACTTTTCTCTGTTGCACAATCAAGGAAATCATTACGAACTTGTCTAGCTTGACGTGCAATTTTGATGTTCAGCATAAGAAGGAGTAAAGGACACTCTACACATCTACGAAGGGATATTTGTTTGAGAAAAATATCATTCGAAAATTACCGCAAATTTGATTAGTGCATCCAAACGATAATACGATGAACGCTGAAATAATTCAACAAATGATGCGACAAATAAGAGTTCAATAGTGATCACACAAGAACTTTTCGATTCGTTGGTAGAAAAACTAACACACTAACAAAATAAAATTGCCTAAGAAAGCAATCATGTGATTTCCGTATAAACGATGAGTAAACTGAACTTCATTACACATGGGCAGCAAAACGAGCGTAAGCTTAAAGGTACTTCAATATAAAAGAAACAGATGATTTACTACAAACATTGTAGCGTCAGTTTAAGAACCTCTTTTTAATCATCAAACAGAAGGAGGGCAACAAGAGGTTGAAAATTGCTAAGCAGAGTAAAGTTCGAAATGTTTATAAAAAGACGGTGGATGACTTGAGCATCAGCAAGCGGCGCAGGGAGAGAGTCGTATAATAAATACGCGAGACAATCGTAGTAACAAGGCATCTCCACACACAAAGAAGTTCTCTAGCCTAGCACATCCACGGCAGCATTCCAACCTCAAGTGCTTTGGGTGTACGAGATCTCTCCGCCCCTAAATCTTGAAGCCTGAACTCCAGCGACAGCATCAACTGGGTGGTGATGGTGATCTCATGCTCGAGTGGTTTGAATGGTAGTTGTAATGAAATGCCTATGGTGATCACTTATGCCAATATTGACGGCAAAAGTTAACCTTCTTTATAGATTGCGGATTGAAGTAAATAGGGGGATTTAAGAGACCTCATGATGCGATAAATTTTTTAAAGTTCGCACTTCCCCATGAAGGGAATGCTGCAACTATCACATATATATTATATATCAGTGGGTATCTGTTGATATACGAAACGTTAATCCAATAATAATTATCAGCACTCAGACCGTAGCCATATATGTATGATAGACGGGATGATGAGCACGTATCATATACAGCCCACGTCGTGGTCTAAGTGTTACGTATCTTACGAATTTTTGCACCGCAAAATTACCATTTGTTTAAAACATTACTTTTTTATATTTTCGGTGCATGTAGTTTAAGCATTACACTGTTTTTAAATTATCCTTACTCTCCTTCAATTTGGAAACTCCTTCAGAAAGGCGGCGTCGACTGGCAAATGTTAAAGTTACTATTACTAGTAAAAGTAGTACAGTGTAGTAGTGTATTGTCGATCAAGTAGGAAACTGAGACTCAGTAAACGGGTACATCCGATCATGACCAGTGCACAACAATAAGATGTAATAATCCCTACAATTTGATATGAAATGGCACCTACATATGTATGCTTGCAGCGGTTTCTGATTGCGCACAAATATGTGACAATTGTCGCAGCAATTTCGCTGTTATGAGGCGTTTCAAAGATGGAACAGCAATCATGAAAATAATCATGTTTTATCGACGTTGGTGGTAGGAATATATAGATGCAACCGATGTTCGTCAAAACATCAGGGGTCTAAGTTTTGATTCTACGAGTACGATACGAGGAGTACTGATTGCTGCCGCGGTTGTCCGCTGCACGAAAAAGAAGTTGCAAGGGAAGAATTGCTTGATCATCATCGGATCTGATGAAGGGTGGAGTTCCGTCAATCTAAGCGTGTCCGGAGAGACGGTCCTGTTCTTGAAACTAGGGAAAGTTCTAGCAATGCAGGTGTAGAGCAGTTTAAGGATATGTTGCGACAGTCTGTACAATACTGCAGCTAACAGAATTGTTGGTGCGGGTAAATTACAAGAATACGTACGGCTTTCACAACACCCAGCACATCGTGTGCCAGTCCTACGAGAACTCAGTTCGACTGAAGATCATTTAGATTGTTGTGTAGTGATACCACAAAGGAGGGTAAATAAAATGTTATAGAATTGTAAAGCAATGAAAATGCAATATTAAACTGAATCAGATGTAATATGACGCTTCCCCAAAAATTATATTATAGAATGGTGCTACAGATAGCAGTACACCAATACTTGGGTCAAATTCGACAGCAAAACCCAAGAAGCAAAAGCATTGAAGATCCTATTCTTTTATGCAATTTTCTCCAACGCCAACCTGTCCCAGTGGCTAAATATAAGTGTACACCGGCTTTTCTTTCATTTTATCCTCTCAGTGGCAAGCCTAAATATCCGCTGAACCAAATCGGAGGGTTTCGCTACAATTACTGTTTTGCACGACTTGATGCTGATCCTGACAAATAAAGGACAGCAACAAGCTACAGCGATGAACGATTGGAGCTATAAAGGCAGCCGCGACTTGGGGTGATTCACCGCAGAAATTACCAAGAGCAACATCCGGCAGCGGTTGTTCGCTCGAGATCCCTGCGAGGGACACGCGGTGTTTACTATTGACGGCTGCGCCAGACTTCGAGCGGTGAGGAAGAACGTCTTTTTAGTGTTAGGAGTGTAGCATGCAAGATAAGTGTACAGAATCTTAGGTAATGCCATAGGATTTCATGAGAATTCTTACAGTATATCTTGTGTAGGAATGCAGGATGTTGTGAGAGAAAATAACAGTTCAAGTTAAACGCTCCTCGCTATGGGGTAAATATGTTGACAAAAAATCTACAGAAGTAAAAGTGACGAAAATTTCGAATATTCCTACCTTCAATACAGAGTGTCCCAAAAATATGTGCTCACGCTTCGACTGCCCATTACTAAAGGAAAACTAGAATACGGGAAGAATATTGAAGTTTTCTTTTACGGTATTTTATTTTTTTGAATTCAATGTTTTTTCCCTTTAATTCAACTCGTTAGTCTTGCATCTATGTCAATAAATACTGCAATTAAAACAAAATATATGAGTAATGGGCGGTCTAAAAGTGAGTATATTTTTTGGAGACACCCTGTATAACTATACACAAAGTGACAAAAAAGAATGTAATGGTTTAAGAGAGGTAAAATACGCTAACAAACAATACAACCAGAGAGGAAGTAAACAACCATGGGTCACCAAAATACAAAAACTAACTTTTAATATGATACAGAAGTTAGACCAATAACGCACAGGAAAGCAAATTCAAAAAGTAGAAGCAAAGAGACAACTTGTCTTTAACAGGAATTCCTTATGCAAAGAAAGTTTGCTTGTTCCAAGAGCATGTTATGTTTTAAGTTCTACCGTACATGATTGGGATAAAACAAACTACTGCAAGTTTCACCGTAAAATACGTTGGAGACAATATTAGAGGTTCCTCAAGGGCGCGTAGTTTCACTGTCTCGATTGGCTTGGCCCACTATAGCTGGAAAAATAGGAAGCATGAACATCGCGAAGAGACGCAAAGGTGAAATAATAATGAAGAATTCAAGGACCCAAAACTATACCGTAAGAACTGATGCGCACAATGAACATCCGTTCTCAATTTAAAAAAAACCTGATTAACTAATACAGGCGTCAAACGGATGTACAGATAGTTCACGGAATTGTATAACATTTGAGACAATTTTTGAAAAAATAAAAAGCTCCCCAATTATTTTGTTTAACCAGAATCTCCTAAATTTCGACAAAGGTCCCAACTTATGTTACATCAACCATGATAACGCAGTTATCTACAGTTTAAACCATTACAAAACCGTATAGATGGACTTATGGGAGGTCAAATGAAGTACCTCTGTTTTCAACTAGTCCAAACTTTCCAAACTGGCATAATTTCAGGATTTTTGTACCCATACATAATGAGTTCAATTGTAATTTGATGCTTGATTGCTCTTTCATAAGAAATACAGCTAACTTACCTGCAAATACAAGGCTGAGAATTTACGGGAAGAATATCCCACGTAGTGAATGGTTAATCTCACAAATTCTTAGTGACAAAAATAATCAATGAACTCAAATCAATAAGAATACGAATAACATAGTAATTTTAATAATGATAACAATATAACTGATCTCAATATCAATGCAGATGTTAATACGGCATGGGACTTCGGTATTACGGCATGGGACTTCGGTATTGAATACGGCATGGGACTTCGGTATTGAATACGGCATGGGACTTTGGTATTGAACCAAGAATGGGCCAAACGGCTCGTTCCTATTGCCTTATTCTATTCTACTCGAAACAATATTAACAATAGTATTTATACTAGAATAATGACGATGATAACAGTAACATTGACCATGATAAGAAAAACGGTAATGAATTGAATACTAGTTTAGGAATCGAATAGAGCATCTTATGATGGTAGAGCATAACTTGTTAGCTCGGCTGGCCAGAGCGAGGGAGCAGCAGATCCAAGCGTGGTGGATGAGCTGCAGGAGGTGAAACAGACAAGGTCGTCCGACGCATCTCCTAAAAGGTCACTTGTGCAGGCCTGACCGTCCATGGCACACGACATCACATCATGACAGGCGAAACGAAGACTGATGTTCCGGAAGAGAAACGGGCGGGGATAGAACAAACGCCGCAACAGGGTAGGGAATGAAATACATGGTTCACGCTTGGTAAAAATTGTGTTGTGCTAACAAGAGTTTTAAAAAAATGAAATGCTGTAGATAACTGGGAAAAAACAGAGAAGAAACACTTCAAGACAGAAAAACGAATAAGAAAAAATGGCATATACTGATTATTTTTATAATGGCAAGTTAGAATCAATACCTCCTGAAAAAATTCCAAAAAGTAATCGGTAAAACAGTGTAAGTATTAATATCCCTGGGTGTCAATAATGATACCACAATGGATGGATTCGCAAAAATTAGTGCAGAACAGATACGACTACACTGATGTAATGAAATGCGATCCAGAACCTTTTTATCTCACAGGGCGAGCCCGACATGTACAGTGCACGTTTTCTCGGTTTTATTCCTCCCTTTTCTGTTCAATAAATGTAGGAAAATAAGCATTTGAAATGCTCGTTGAGCCTTGAAAACGTAAGAATTGTGCTGAGCTTCATTGGTCTTTTCTGTATTATAATATATTCGAATGAGTTCATGTATACATGAAGTGGGAAAAGTATTAATGAACAATTCAGACAAGTGTCTCGAAATGACTATCAATACATCTTCCATGCGCTGCATTTCATCCTATTAAAACATCGTACGGTCTCTACAGCGCTGACCAACAGAATACCACAAACACAAGTTCGCCACACTCCACTATAAACGAACAGAATAGTTTCGTATGCTGTAAAATCACACAGCGTAGCAAACTGTTCCAAATGGTCAATTGAAAAAAAGAAACAAAAAAGTTAACAGCATTGAGTAATTAGTTCTAGGAACAATACAGGGAATATTCTTTATTTATTAGAGCAATCCTACAAACAGGTTCCGTCAAATGTAAGCTTGTCTTGATACCGTGAGTGAAAAAGTGACTAGAGGCTAACAACCGCCTACTGTTAATATCACCAGCTTGGTCGACTGGTGAGCGAATCTGCTTGCGAGCGGGAAGACCCGGGTTCGAATCCCGCTGCCGACATGGTTGACGCGGCTAGAAATACGGCATGGGACTTGGGTAAACAACCGAATACTTATCGAAGTAATTATCCGACCCAAGAATGGGCCAGAAGGTTCGTTCCTATAGCCTCATTCTATTCTATTCTACTGTTAATGACGCTCGGGACCAGCAAAATTGCACACAAATTATGGAAAGTGTTTTAAAAAGGCAACAAAGTACATAACAATCTCGTTCAACACATGATATTTTTTATTTCTGAACGTAAGATGTATGATTAACCAGATACAAACAGTCCATCTACTTGTCAATTTTTTACTTCACTTTATCTGTAGTTAGTACTGTGTACTCAGTAACTCAGTTTGCAATCTCTACGAGCTCGTGAAAACATGAATACGAAAGGTTATTAAAGATGAATTCCTCACAAGCAACATCGAATCCGAAAGTGCAAGCCCAAATAATGCGCGCAGATTTGTAATAAGAATTCCAAACACAAAAATGAAGCATAAAAATTATATCCCGTCTTTCAATAAAATCTAAATACACACAAGGATGTCATGAAGCTTAGAACAAGTTTTTAGCACCTTTGATGGCAGAAACGAAGGTAAAACTATACAACAAAAACTTGAANAATAATAATGAAGAATTCAAGGACCCAAAACTATACCGTAAGAACTGATGCGCACAATGAACATCCGTTCTCAATTTAAAAAAAAACCTGATTAACTAATACAGGCGTCAAACGGATGTACAGATAGTTCACTGAATTGTATAACATTTGAGACAATTTTTGAAAAAATAAAAAGCTCCCCAATTATTTTGTTTAACCAGAATCTCCTAAATTTCGACAAAGGTCCCAACTTATGTTACATCAACCATGATAACGCAGTTATCTACAGTTTAAACCATTACAAAACCGTATAGATGAACTTATGGGAGGTCAAATGAAGTACCTCTGTTTCCAACTAGTTCAAACTTTCCGAACGAAACTTTCATAATTTCAGAATTTTTGTACCCATAAATAATGAGTTCAATTGTAATTTGATGCTTGATTGCTCTTTCATAAGAAATACAGCTAACTTACCTGCGAATACAAGGCTGAGAATTTACGGGAAGAATATCCCACGTAGTCAATGGCTAATCTCACAAATTCTTAGTGACAAAAATAATCAATGAACTCAAATCAATAAGAATACGAATAACATAGTAATTGTAATAATGACAACAATATCACTGATCTCAATATTAATGCCGATAGTAATATTAATAGCAGTCACAATATAAACAATATTAACAATAGTATTGATAATAGAATAATGACGATGATAACAGTAACACTGACCATGATAGGAAAAACGGTAATAAATTGAATACTAGTTTAGGAATCGAATAGAGCATCTTATGATGGTAGAGCATAACTTGTTAGCTCGGCTGGCCAGAGCGACGGAGCAGCAGATCCAAGCGTGGTGGATGAGCTGCAGGAGGTGAAACAGACAAGGTCGTCCGACGCATCTCCTAAAAGGTCACTTGTGCAGGCCTGACCGTCCATGGCACACGACATCACATCATGACAGGCGAAACGAAGAGTGATGTTCCGGAAGAGAAACGGGCGGGGATAGAACAAACGCCGCAACAGGGTAGGGAATGAAATACATGGTTCACGCTTGGTAAAAATTGTGTTGTGCTAACAAGAGTTTTAAAAAAATGAAATGCTGTAGATAACTGGGAAAAAACAGAGAAGAAACACTTCAAGACAGAAAAACGAATAAGAAAAAATGGCATATATTGATTATTTTTATAATGGCAAGTTAAAATCAATACCTCCTGAAAAATTCCAAAAAGTAATCGGTAAAACAATGTCAGTATTAACATACCTAAGTGTCAATAATAATACCACAATGGATGGATTCGCAAAAATTAGTGCAGAACAGATACGACTACACTGACCTCACTGATGTAATGAAATGCGATCCAGAACTTTTTATCTCACAGGGCGAGTCCGACATGTACAGTGCACGTTTTCTCGGTGTTATTCCTCCCTTTTCTATTCAATAAAAGTAGGTAAATATGCATTTGAAATGCTCGTTGAGGCTTGAAAACGTAAAAATTGTGCTGAGCTTCATCGGTCTTTTCTGTATTATAATATATTCGAATGAGTTCTATGTACATGAAGTGGGAAAAGTATTAATGAACAATTCAGACAAGTGTCTCGAAATGACTATCAATAAATCTTCCACGCGCTGCATTTCATCCTATTAAAACGTAGTACGTGTCTACAGCGCTGACCAACAGAATACCACAAACACAAGTTCGCCACACTCCACTATAAACGAACAGAATAGTTTCGTATGCTGTAAAATCACACAGCGTAGAAAACTGTTCCAAATGGTCAATTGAAAAAAAGAAACAAAAAAGTTAACAGCATTGAGTAATTAGTTCTAGGAACAATAGAGGGAATATTCTTTATTTATTAGAGCAATCCTACAAACAGGTTCCGTCAAATGTAAGCTTATCTTGATACCGTGAGTGAAAAAGTGACTAGAGGCTAACAACCGCCTACTGTTAATGACGCTCGGGACCAGCAGAATTGCACACAAATTATGGAAAGTGTTTTAGAAAGGCAACAAAGTACATAACAATCTCGTTCAACACATGATATTTTTTATTCCTGAACGTAAGATGTATGATTAACCAGATACAAACAGTCCATCTACTTGTCAATTTTTTACTTCACTTTATCTGTAGTTAGTACTGTGTACTCAGTAACTCAGTTTGCAATCTCTACGAGCTTGTGAACACATGAAGACGAAAGGTTATTAAAGATGAATTCCTCACAAGCAACATCGAATTCGAAAGTGCAAGCTCAAATAATGCGCGCAGATTTGTAATAAAAATTCCAAAACACGAAAATGAAGCATAAAAATTATATCCCGTCTTTCAATAAAATCTAAATACTCACAAGGATGTCATGAAGCTTAGAACAAGTTTTTAGCACCTTTGATGGCAGAAACGAAGGTAAAACTATACAACAAAAACTTGAAAAGCTGCTCCGTAAAATTACCTTATATGTAGCGTTGATGAGAGGAGCGTTTTTGGTCCTGGCCCTTGGAATGAGGTGTCTCGAGGTCTTCTTGTTGCTCACAGCCCGAGCACTGCTGTGGTGCAAAGCACTTCTCTTGCACACGAACAATGGGCTGCTCTTCGATATGGGCTTTGATATGGGTTTGCTACCTCGGCGGTTCAGTGAAGGAGACTTTTTCCCATTGTAGTAAGACGTCCTATCTCCAGATTTTAGCCTTGGAGAGTCCGACGGCCAACCATCACAAAGCTCGGCTTTGGTCTCTGAGTCAGAATCCCACCGAACTTCGAGTTTTGAATTAAGTCTTGAGTCAGACTTGCTTAGTTTCAGGGCGGATTTCAAATTTGACGGTTTACTTTTCGTTGAAGAGTAAATTTCTAATTTCACTGATGATTTTAATTTAGTTAAGTTACCAAAACTTTTTGAAGACTTTATAGTGCGATGATCATTCAAGAAGTCGCGCGAAATTTTCGCATTATAATTTTCTAAGAAGCTCAATTTCTCACTTGAGGTACTGTCAGAATTCTTCCGCAGAGTCGCAACATCTTGGCTCGTCAGATAATCCACCTCCGGGATGATAGGCTTCGTGATGTATCCGTACTGTACCTCGACCTTCCTGTCGAGTACCAAACTCCTTCGGTAGTCGCCGCTTCTATGCAGCTCTTGTCGCTGCTGATTATAAACAGAGGCTCGAAAATTTGGCTTTGGGGCAGACAAGTCTCGGCTGGTTATGTAAGCGTCACTGCGCTGCATAAAATGACGCTCCTGGCGTCTGAAGCTTTCTGTCCTTCGTGAGGTGCCTCCCCGCTTGTGGCTCCCTTCGCCAGGAGGTCTGTGGGCCCTCCCTACGCCCCGACACAGAGGACGGTCCTCGCGGATGTTGCTTGACAAGCTACGGTACTCAAAACCGTTAGGATGCAAGGGAGCCATGTCTTATCACAATTAGCTCACGCAAAAATGACGTACACGAGAAACATCTCTGCAATAAATCATCACGATTCAGTTTTCTTTCCTTCACTTTCACTTGGAACCTGTACTTTTCTGCAAGGTTCCTACACAGATTCTGGAAAATTAGTGACTACACTGCAAATTGTACAGTGGATTGCAACATTACTCTTCAGTTGGCTATCTTCGGATCGACAAATTTGCTAAGCCCAAGCAACGTAAAATAAATCCGAGTAAAAACTGCCCCTTTTGCAGACGTCAAACGTAGCGGAACTTCCTACTCTAGTTCATTTTTTCAGAGCACTTGTAAGTAAAAATGAAGTGGCAAACTGAAGGTCACATATTTTTCATGTGTTTCGAGCAGGAACATGAAAACTTCAATTCCCCGTTACGGAATTATTTTTTTCTTGCTTTCATTACGTACAGCAAGTTCAGAAACAGGAAGCGTTTCGTAGAAGTTTAATTTAAATTTCTTCAAAGCTTCCGAGCTCCTCAACCATTAATTTTTATGTCAGTGAAACATAAAAGGCGATAAGAACAATCCCTGGAGAATCTTCAACGTTATTCCTAGCAACTAATTGCAATGGACGTGTTCTCGCTTAGGAAAGACTGACCATTCACTTCCACCATTATTGAGAAATACTTAAAGCATCAAACTGTTAGTAGAAATGTGGAGAAGAAAATTCGAAACAAAACGAAGGAAAAGTATATCAATTTATCAGGAAAATATCAAACACTCGAAAATTTACAACAGAATGCGAATCGAGCAGTTCAAAGACAGAATAAGTTTAAAATTTATTATTAGGATTTGATTGAACGACCAGTAATCCTGAAAAAAATGAGGAAATAGTAGCATGAAATTATTGTGAGGGAAAAGCAAGCCCTCGCATTCCCCATGGCAACATTTTACAAAATCTCCTAGTTTTTCTTTTATATTTTTACTGTTTTTACAGAAATAATTATCGCAATAACAATGAACTACAATTGTAAACAATGATGGCATTTAAACATAAGGAAATGAAAAACAAAAACTAAGCGCATAATCTTAATACGCTATCTGTACACGCACGTTTTCAAACATGTAGAAACAAGAAGGCGCTAAACATAACTTCAATCTTTGAAATTAACACTACGATGCTACGAATAAGGTTTAACTAGGTTGTTTTTTTAGCAAAATCTGGCAGCTGTGCGAATGATTCAACGCTTCATATTTTTACTTTCATTTGTATATTTGCATATGTACTTCAAATTTGTAATATTTCTGACACAACTCAGTTAAATTCAGTCAAAACATCATACTAGCGTAGGTGTCAGATGATGACTTGAGACTATCACATGCATCCTACATTTGTGTGTTGAACTCATCTCTTCGTGCACAAGCGTGGACAATCATGACACGAGAGTTGACCCCGTGTAGCGAAGGTCTCGCATGTTCATCGGCCATTGTGTCGCCTCCATTGTCGAGATCTATATAGAACTACTCCTCCTGGAGGTCATCTACGAGATGTAGCTCAAAAATAACATTTCAGGGATGTATTTTTCTATATAAACAATTTCAGGAGCTTTCTGATCTCCGAGTTGCGACTCTGACAGAAGCCACCTTAGTTATGAATGAAATCAAACGTACGACGAACACGATACTAAAAGCATAGAAATGAACACCTCAAGTCACTAGCGAGTTGAATTAAAACTTTTAGTACTCAAATGCACGGGCTTATAACGGGCTCTCTGTAAACTATCATAGTCAGTATTCTACTCAGATTCCATTAGTCATTAGCAATAGGTACCAAATTAATTTTACCTGTAAAAGCAGCATTCGAGTGACCGAGCTGTACTAAGGTCCGTAAGTTAGACAAAGTGAAGGAAAGCAGCAGTGATGCGAAGCAGAATTTATTGTTCGGAACAGCAGAGAACTGATAGCGCACTGTGGTTGAAAGGAAATGCACGTTCTGTCTACAACACAAAGCCTGCAAAAATTCTCTCTAGACAATTGAACGATCAAGTGCCTTTACGTTTTTTTAACCCTTTTAAAGCCCGTAAATGATTTTGAATCCCCACTGAACTTTGTTCAAATACACCTGCATGGCTGACGCTTTTACGTACATGAATCGGACGTTTTTACGCACAAGGAGTAAAATTTCAAAATAATTAATTTTTCCCGCACGTGCACTAATTTTTCTTTGCAGCGCGCATTTTACCTAATAATCTTGAATTCCTCCAGGCGAATACAATTTCTTTATGTTTTCAAAAATGCCATATTCTACAATATAATCTAATATATCTCGAGATCTGAAATCGTTTTCAACTTCAATTTGAAAGAATCTATGTACAGTATAATTTCATTCGAGAGTACACAAACCCACTTCAATAACCAGTTCTGTGCGACAACGAGATAGCATAGAACAATTGAAACACACTTAAGTTTAAATCAAATTATTCTCGCGTTTCGGTACGCATTTAACTCACGTGATCAGATTCGTCTAGCAGCATTTTCAATTTTGTTTTAATGTGAATGTGAAGTGTTTAATGAAACTTTATTCAAAAATAAATGAACTTTTATGTGATCTTATTACAACACTGCCAGCTAGAAAACAGTCGTGTGTGCAGCGGAAGAAAACTTGATAATTGAAACAGAGCTTCGTCACATGTCTCTGTCAAAAGTCACGGTGATCCGAGGGAACGTAAAATGAACTTGACATTATGCGACCCACAAAACACAATAAGGCCGCAGATGCTTCTAAAAACTATTTATTTGTTAGAACATTAGGGAATTGTAACTCAGCTGAGCTTCCAAGAGCGACAGCTGAAATGAATGTTTGAAGAACCACAGGAAGGTTGTCATAGTTGTGGTTAAGAAACGACCCACAGACGCACACGAAATATCCACTCAAGTACACACGAATGCTATTCATGTTGACTTACCAAATTAGGTAACAATTTTCGATACTTAGATGCCAAGTTTAAAAAAAATGTCAGTCACGATTTTATCGCAATTCGTTTTTGCAGCCAAAAGCTCTCATCAGTTAAACACGAAGACCATTTTCAACATAGTTACGGAAAACTCAGAGGGGTAAAAGTTAAAAATAATAATCCAGCCTGACAGCAGGAGATCACATTAGTCCGAGAAATATTCAGAGCACAATTTTAACTTTAAAAAATAGAACATTATATGCGGAAACTCCGAGAAGCAGAGTAGGAACATCCGCTTAGTCGGGACCACATTAGTGCGAGCGCCATGAGCATCACATGTAGCCGTCCCAGGATGCGGTTACACGCCTCTGGACGCTGAAGTTCCACTGAACGACCTTGCGCTGCGTCCATGTTGACCAACTCATTTATGAGACGCTGCACAAAGTGACTGCATGATACGTCGGTGTCACGTATGCAACGAATATTAGAATTATGCGGTGCACAAAACGATAGTGTCCCCTTCATCTTTTCTCTCGCCAAATTCGTCGGAGATAAAAGAAGTTATCACAAGGAAAATCTCGATAAATTCTCAACGTAAGAGAAGCCTGAGAAACAAACGCCCTTATGTACAGCAAGCAACGATGACCATGAATTATGCATGCCATACTAAAGCTATGTTCTAGCCACTGTACATTGAATAATTTCATCATAACTTCGTTTAGAATTTCGAGACTATTAAATGCTTCAAAAGCAAAGTAACTTTACCCTAAAACGACACATTTAAATTAATTATTATCAATTTTGATCTAATAGGTTCTATGAAATCGACATGGTGTAGGATCAGTAGTTTCGATACGACAGTGATCGTGTGGTGTGTATCTCCGCTTGCGATGCGGGAAAATCCGGGTTCAAATCCTATAACCGCCTTGGTCTGTTTCTACCTGATCATTGGTGGACGAGAAACAAGTCCAGCATGCTGCGACGCAAGACGCCCGGAGTACGACTAAGTTTCCATCAAGCTCATAGAAACGTAACTACGACCCTGCACTTCAACTTGCAGCACAGAGGGCCGGAATAGTCGCTTGGAATATCATCACTACTCTTTAAGATGTTAGCATTATGAATTGTAAATCAAATTTAGCTGTACTGTATAGCTGACTAATAATGAAGTTTCTTTTTTTCTTGATACTTTTAAGAGCAGGAAAGCCTTTAAAAAGTGAGCGAGAGACTCATAGAAGAAAAAGAGGGAAGAATCCAAGTGGACAAAGTTCGGGTACAAACTTGCCGTAGCAAATCAAGCATTGAAACTTGAGATCACTTTCCGTCTAGAAGTCCAGAAGCAGTAGGATAAAAACTATTGAAACCCTCTTCCCGACCACATAAAACCACATAAAAGACAGAGCTGACCACAGACATTAGCTCACAGGTTTGGATCCGACGGAAACTGACGGCCCCGAAACTTGCAGACGCACTCAGCGCGTCCGATTTAAAAGTTTAGCAAAGCCCTGGGAAAATGTAAGCCAAAGTGATAATTCGAACCGATAATTCGACCGACGACACTCGCTGCCTCGAACAAATTGCGGCAAGTTCAGTACTGCGATCTGTTCGCAAAATAAGGCGTTGATTCGGTGCTTTATAGCAGGCATAGTAGGAGCAGAAAAAAATGTAATGACGAGAGAGAAAAGTGTACGTGAGGATCACTCATTTCTAACCAAATACTTCAAGTTTCGTAAACAATTATATTGCAATGCGGTATGTGTCAACGAAGAGAATTTAAAGGTAAAAATTACTCGCTAGGAAGGACTCTATTAATAATGCTCCACGTCTCATAATAAACCGATTAGACTATTGCATCTCAATACACTTACATATATTTCAACATGTATTATATTTTCCACTTCAGACTCATGACATGAAATATATTAACTAAGGTTAAACAACAGGATTTAAATGTAATTAAATTAACAAACAGGTCGTGAAGACACGGCTAAAAAATTAGCCTCATGCTCAAGCAGAGCACAGAAAATTAAAACTTATAGCCAATAAAATGTTTCCTGAGCGAACTGAGAATATAATTATTATCAAAATATAACCATTTCTGCCCAGCCACCACTACAAAATTTCAGGGACTCAAACTTTATTTTACATATAACATACCACTAGTAGACACGCGAGCAATAAACTTATTCGTACATATAATAATCGAGATGATTCCGCGTTCCTGTACTCGCGTCACGAACGAATGTGGTTAATTCTTGTTCACTGGCAGGAGTGAACTCTGAAGGAACGTTGATTGTTGTAACAAGTTTGAATTTAGGAAGGCGAATGGTCGGGATACCGCCAATCAAAAGATGGTTACGAGCGCGCGTGCAGAGGATAGATAACCGGCGCTGCATGTCGGGGCAGTAGCTAGGAGCTCACTTACGGAATGTTGTACTCTACCTCTACCTCATGTACTTCCTTGAGCGCGGTAAAACAACCAACTGGATGTAGATTATTGGTCTATAGGATGCTGCTTTTTATCTCTCTGACGCCTTTTCACTGCCTAAAGATGAAAACTGAAATTTATGAGTATGTTTTCAGAAGAATCACACAAAAGGAAATAATGAAATGATGGTTCTAGCTCAAAGTATCGCTTTCCGTTTCATAGAATAGACCACAAACGTGGATACAATGTTCCCTTTGATAAAAATGTTTGTTACTTGAGTGGAAAACGCTTATAGATATTCTTTACTGAAACAGAGATTGAAGTATTATAAAATAGAATTGCGTAGTACAAGGGAACCAAAAATTAATTCAATACAAAAGTGAAGTACAATAACTCAGACCTAAAATCTTATGAATTTCCAGATAGCCATTGGAAATATAGGTTTTCAAAAAATGTTTCAAAAAGAAGAAACAGACCCCAAAATTGCATCTGAATATTAACCAAAAACTAACAAGTGAACATTTTTCAATCTTGTCAACAGTGAGCACTGTTTTTTACAGCGTTAAATATATAATGGAGGAGAAACATAATACCCATTAAGAGTTGTGACCAAACGGAGCATTCTACCTTCAATGACAAGGCTTAAAAATATTGTGTCAGTTACGATGAACTGAGGTGCAGTAATGTGAAGAAAACGCTAGAACGAATAAAAACCCATTGTGAAAAGAGCGATATCACGGATGAAAATGATATGTATTCCAGAGGTTATATTGTTCTAAATTGGCATGATCGTTCTGCTAAAATAAAACTAGATTGCTCACTCCAAAAACCAAGGTTGTTCATTCAACTTAAAGTACATAAATTGTAAAAAAACAACACTTTTCTCTTTCAAATGATTTGGAAAGCAGTTAGAAGAGGCAGTCCTCGGTTCAATTGGCTTGGCCTTCATCTGGTGCTCGTACAGCATGAATGCGTCTCTCCAGACAGACCCAGTCCAGGATACCGCGAGTGCATGCAAACATCGTCGTGACACCAAAAAGAACCTTGCATCACTCGTGAGGAGAGAGAGAACTCGGCTGGAATCAGTCGTCCAAAAAACAATTGAAGATCTCGCCTCGTGCTATAAGAATGACTGTAAATTCTTTAGCAAGACGTCGAGGGATTAGGACACACACGGGGATTGAAAAGAGGACGTTAGTTGTAAGTGCTTTAGAAAACACAATTAACAGGTTATTTACCTTAAAGAAATGTTAACAATAGAAAGATATACAGCAAATACGCAGTTCGGAACTATAATTCTCTGAAGGAGATAGACAGATAGACCAAGTTCATACCTGTGTCCCACAAGATAATGCGTCTACTAAACTGAATTAACATTAAGCTGTAGCTAGAAGTATTCCCAACGTTAAACACAACTCAATTAAGTAAACTTGAGGTACATCTATGTAAAAATTCTATTATGCTAACAAAACAATATCTTCAACGTAGTATTATCATCTATGAGAATTTGAGGTACCTTAAAAGAAATTTGAGTACTGCAGAAATCCAAGGAAATGGTTACGATCACTCCACTGTCAGGAGTAGCCCTGCGAACTAACTCAAATAAAGAGAAAAGTTCATAAATTATAGGCGGGCCCAAAACACAGCGGGTCTCGGTCACGGCGGACATGTGAGGATAGATCGATCGTGGTGTCGTCCTACAGCCGCTAGTGGGGCAGGCTGCTAGGCATCTTCAACAGCCGAGATTTTAGGTCGTCGTATCTACGATTCTTGCATCATGTGTGGGAGTCGTCTGTACGAATAATGTTCCCGAGATGTGGTCTGGCTCCTTTCCCAAGCAAGCTTGAGGCCATTAATTCCATATTTTGTTCGGCATCTTCTGGTGTACCTTACGATCTGAATGGAGTCTTAAGATATAATTTTTTAAAAATACCCATTTGATACTCCAGAAGCGACTTTTCGAAAGTTTAATATGAACTTTAATGTGAAAACTCAAAGTAAAAAGAGTTAATGCGTTGAATATCAAAATAACTCGGTCAATGTAATTTATTATACACTGAGAAACTGCCATCCTTCTTTAAACTTAGAGCAGCATCAACGATCGCAAAGATTCAACTGATCTCAGAAAACGTTAATACTTTATCAAAAATCGTTCCACAGGAAATTTTCAACGAAAATGTACAGAGGAGCCTAATGTTCGATATCCTCTAGAAATACGTTTTTGAAGGAATGCTTTCGTAATTCTGTTAACCGTTAAGCAATGAGCCGAACATGTCGACCAGCTTTACGTTAGCGCTCAATTGTTGCATCGCTGACTGCTCGATGAGCCGCCAAGCTGCTCGTTAGTTGAGAATAGTCTTGAAAACAATGGCAGCAAGGACAAGCGTTGGTTCTGAACATCCATTGAAAAGTATCGTGAATCATGGAGTACATGATGTTTCAAAGCATTACGTCATCGTAATGCTTTTAAATGCCGGTTTCATATTTTGATTTTGTTCATCGCAAAACAATATAGTATTAATTTAAATATTGAATTTAATGTTGTTAAATGTTTCTAGCCAATAGAAATGGGATAAACAGCTTCAACAGTTTTATTTTAAATCAAATGAGTCACTCATCAGTCAAAAGGTACCGAATCACAGGATTCTTATGTATGAGACCGCGACATGCAAGCGTGACATTCAAATCAAAATAATGGATTAGAATCAAATTTTATAATGCAAATGATATCAAAAGAAATGAAAAGTACTAACTGAAAATATACGCAAAACATGTGCGACATTTAATATACGCATTTAAATACTGTTTTCAATATACACGAACTAACATCAGCCCATAAATATAATTGATAAATCAGGCCATTGAATAAACAGCTCAACAAAACAATTAATATTTTAGACTAAGCTGCACAAGCATTTAAACAACTTTTCTGGGGAAATCAAAATCGAAAGTAGAACCACACACATCTGCGAATTGTTTTTAGAAAACGAGTTCAAAAAAGTACAAGAGCAAGATTATGACGCATGATTCTTGTGAACTGTAGAATTGAACCAGCAGAGACGGTGTGACCCTGAGTGCGGCTGGCGGTGGCAAGCTCACACTGGACGTAATGCAGTCAATTAGTCACAGCTGAAGAAAGAGTGGCTGAAAGTCAGTGGTAGTTAGAAGAACAGTGCCTTGCACTGGAAGGTCATCAGTTGGCCCCGTGAATAACACGGATATCATAACATGACAGACTTCATTCTTTGTATCTTTGAAAAGGCTTCTTCCAAGGAAGTAACGCCCAATGTATTACTCATAAACGATGCACGAAGTTGTTCGATGAGTGAGTTGTTTTTCCAAGCGAGGCACAGTTCTTGATTTCGAAAGACACATTTGTTGAATGGAAATCCCGAAGTTTGGAGAACAAGTAAAATCAACTCGTTTTTTGTGAATTTTTAAGCAACAAAATAGTTACCTGTGAGCGCAACCAAAATCCTATATTTTAGTGATGTACAACCAAGGTTTGGAAATTTTTACGGTGATTATATTTTCACAGAAAACAACTCGATGGATCAGTGTCAAAGGTCCATGCTCTTGCTTCCTACTTCACGAACTTTTACAGTGAGAAGCACGGGCACGGTTCCGCTTTCTGCACAAAAGCCTATCGAGGCCAGCGTGCCCTGATCAATTGAATCCTGCCATGATCGGTCGAGAGAAGCCGAAAGCCATGCACAGAAGTGGGCCACGGCAGAGCGTGGAAGCCATCAATGCTCGTTGAATTAGGTCGATACCTTGCATTACTTCAGCTTCCTACGGCACAGCGCCCGCTACTGCACTGCTCCCTCAGCTAGACGAGTCACCCATTTAACCTGATCTCTTCGTCAGGTCACACGCATTAACCCCTTCCCAGTTACTAATGTGACGGGCCTTTGCCACCTACATCCGAGTCTTTTTAATCCAACATCACCACTTCAACGTGCACGCTCGGATGAAGGATGGGATACATAAGCGAACTGTCGTTTTTAGGAGCAAAAGTTATTGTAATGAGACAAGTCACATTTTTAATTCCTAACATAGAGAAAAAAATTAAAATTTCGTACTCTAAATTCTTTAAAAAATAAGCGCTATATTGACAATGAAACACTGCACTGGCAATGAGGTCAGCAGGATTCGAAATGAAGGCCACACATAAAATAAAGCAGTTAAGAAAGGAGGTTGAAAAAGAGTCTACGCATGAATCCACATTTGTATTTTCATTACAAAATAAACATTCCTCCTGCTTTGACACCATCCTAATCAGCCCCTCCTACTCTGCAAACTTGTATTTTTAATAGTACACTGAAATACCAGCTGGAATCCCCTAATGAAACATTGTGCCTGCATGCATTGTCATTCTAATCCAAAGTATTTTTGAACTATAAAAACGTGTGCTAAAGGGGAATCATGCAATTTGATGACTTCCTATGAAAGACAAATTTTTGCTGTTACCTACTTGAAACATAGAAAATCTCGAAAGATAACTTTAACGAATTTAAATAAGCATGATAGCGAACAGAAGGGTTTTCTGAACGAATAAAAAGCCCAGCCCGACTATGTTCAGGTAAAGAAACACATCTTATTTACGATGCCTGTCGTGCCCTAGTGAGCGATCATCTTCAATATTGTCATATATCCTCAATCTTTAATGTTTTCAATACTTTATTATTTTGAAATTTGCCATTGAAAACTTTCATTAACACATAGCAGAATCGTCACACTGAAAATAAAAATACAGTTCACTAGTTTAAAGGCCCCTAAAATGACAAAGTATAAAGCAACAGCAGAAGCGTCAGAGCTCAGCGAATAAAGTGAAATGAATCTTGCACTTCTCACGTGTCGGAGCATCATTTAAAATTTTCCCCACCGTTCACTGGCGGAAAAAAAAGTTACATTCCTTTTCATAGCAAGAAGAGCAGCGATTATCATGAACAGGTTGCTGCATCTGAACTGCGACCTTGTCCGTTACAACGAGATTAGTGCAATGCAAAAACCCAACATAAAAGTCAGAGAATAAAAATGAGGCAAGGGGCTGTTGAAACTGTACATAGACTCTTCCTGACCAACGAAAGATGAATTCAATAACAAAGGTTGTCGAAAAAAAATCTCATCATGAAGTTATTAATAATAGAAACACTCCGAGTTATCACAAGGTGTTAAGGAAGAGCAATAATTAATCACAGAGTGGTGCTGCTAGGACACCTCATACACACAAACGCACAAACTGTTTACAATATTCATATACCAGTGAAACGTACAACTTGATAAGTACTTATGTGAGTTTTCCATGATTCGTAGAGCGTTACAGCTAGTTTCGAATATACCTTTAAGCTTTGATGTAGTAACGGATAAACAAATTTATTTGTATAGGATAAATATTTGGTTATGATTTAAACACACATCTTTAGTTTTACCGACACCTAGCCATTAACGTGCTCACATGGTCGCTCTATGTCAATAACATGAATGCCATTATTAACAATTATAAAATCAATAGCCTATTTTATTCTAGTTTGAAACACATTTAGATTATCTGTTGATAGGAAAATCATGAGGAAGCATTTTATGTGCACTTCAGGAACGGACGCCACGGCTTCAAGATGTCCCGTTAAAGAGTGATATCAACGAGTCAATAAAATATCCTCGGTAATAAAGTTAATAGGAGCAAGACCAAGAAAACAGGAAGTCGCGATAAAATTGGCCAGACAAATTATGGATGTGATCCAGCGCATCGTAATTCGTTCTAAATTTAAATTATCTTCACACACAAGATAGTAAACAACAAGACAAGCTTTGTCAGATACTAAATTGAAAGCTGACAAAATAAGAGGTAAATGAGGTTAAATCAGATGTGGAGGCCGAATTGTAGCTATCCGCTAGCATTGCACGAGCTTCGTTGCTATATTTATTATGTTTAATGCAATTTAGAAAAATCACTGAAGAAATTTTTCGCCAAACTTTCGTCAATCTTTTGAAGCTTCAAAACCTCGAATGAGAAAGATTAACTATGAAACTAATAAGCTGCAATATTTGGCAGAACGATAATTGGGTTATGAATTAACTCGAACGAACCAAGTCATTTAAAACCGATAGCGTCTTTGGGTAGATTCTTGTAGTTTTACTAGGATTTATAACCATTTTAACGTAGATTTTCCTCCTTTCAACTTTAAGAATGAGTATTTGTAGTGTCAACCAGGTGATTCACAACAAACAGTAATGCAATTAAAGGGCATTCCAGACATGCCACACGGAACGCCGTCCACAAATGATGCACGAAGAACAGAGGCCGAATTTTCTTGAGTTGAAATCCCGCTCGCCAACGGGACTAAATGGACTGGAGCTGATGCATCCTGATAGTGCAGAATTGGATCAAAAGTGCAACAATTTGCGTTGAAAGTAGCGATAAATCTGTGTGCACTAAATTGCATGTGTGTGTTCCGTAAGTTTATCAGATATAACTACTCTGGAAGGTAGACTTCAGAGAGCGATTTAAGTACCATAGTCGACCGAATTTGAAACTGTTTTTAGGGATGTTTCCTGACCGATTGATGACACGTATTAGGTTAACGGCTTGGTAGATTTATCATAACTAAAATAAGTGCACAAAACGCATACAGTTGCACTTCAGCTTGGTGGAGTGAGGTAAACTATTATTTGCTCCGACTAATAGTCAGGACGATGCCACCACTTGGGATCATACAACATTCCTTGCACACCCATCAATTTGGTAAGACTACGGCATCCAGAGAACAGCGTGTCCAATGACCAAAGATGATGTGCGG
>VCRD01000353.1:308101-320613 GCA_006783055.1 Trinorchestia longiramus | reverse complement strand
CCCAAACGATGCAGCACATGACTGTAACACCGAAACGATGTAGCACATGATTGTAACACCCAAACGATGTAGCACATGACTGTAACACCCAAACGATGTAGCACATGACTGTTACACCCAAACGATGTAGCACATGACTGTAACACCCAAACGATGTAGTACATGACTGTAACACATAAAAGATGTAGCACATGACTGTTACACCCAAACGATGCAGCACATGACTGTAACACCCAAACGTGACTGCTTGTGACTGCTTTATGTACAAGAGTACGAGTAAGTGCGCTCATGATCCCAGCGGGAAGTGCGCAAAGTGTCTGAAAAAATTGGAAATAAGTAAAAATATTCATCTGCTCTGAAAATATAATATTTACAAATTAATACCGTTTTTTCTTCGATTTAGCGATTCTGCTTTGAGAGCATTCGTTTGTCTCAATTACTTCGCTCGTATTTTAAATAACTTTCTTTATAGACGTTAGTACTAAGTAATGATCTTTACACGGTATCAATCAGATCCACATACTGAATTAACACGTTGCCTGCGATTGCCTAGCTGGTGCAAATCTTTACTTTGTACACACAGTCACTAGAAAGCCTTGAAAAAATTATAGAACCTAACCTGAGCGACCCACCGGCGGGTCGTATCGCACTCAACGTGTTAAATGTTAGTTACCGGAAGATGGTAGACACGACGCCTAGTTCTTTATCATCAGGAAAAGTATGAAATGCATCTACATAGTTATCCTCTCAGAGTCAGTGGATAGATTTTTTTTACAACCAGTTGCAAATTACGGTTTGGATTTTCAATTGCTTCTAACACAATCCAAATAAAAAATTACGGTTTCCGAACACCGCTATTGTGAGCCGGTCCAAGACACAGCTTCTTTGAACTTGACTAGTTTTGACTCCTGCGAGAAGTCTCTTCTCTTAAAACATTGCGCGAGGCTTAATTATTGTCTTCCGGGGCAACAGTGCGCAGATAAATTAGTGTGCAGTGGGAGCTGTAGATGAGCGAGCTTGATTCCTCGTATAAGCATTTCCCGTATGGCCAAGGCTAGAAAATATTGTATGTGTAATATTCTTTTAGTAAGTCTATCGAGATACGATAGTAAGACGGGGGCAAGAGAACTGAAGCCTCTTCGTTTATTGAATGTTGGACTTAAATGCCACCCTTTAGTTAATTTAGCGATAATGTTAGTGCTCACTGCATACACTAAGTTCATATTTAGGCTGCATTCTTCTGTTGCAGTGTCTGGACTTTGTCAAATGTTTCCCTCGGCACCTAGTCCTTGTCAATAGATGAAGTGATGTACTGCAGCTTGCGTTTGCATGGCAGCACCAAAAAGTCTCTGAGCTGTTTATAATTACACTCTGGATATGATTGAAGAGCAAAACATTAATCATTCATGGAAAACTGCTTCTGTGATAAAAGTTCCAACAGACTTCGAAAATACCAACTTCTTCTCCTTCTCGGTGTCGACATAGGCTGACGTGTGAGCTTGAAGGGTGACAACATTTTGGATCGTTTTGTCAAACGGGATGTCATACATAGTTCATTGCCAAGCGCATAGTTTCGTCGGACTGCGTATACGATCTCAAACCATTGTTGGGATGAAGTGTCTTAAAAAGTAGTACACTAATGTCGTTCTTGAACGCACTGAGCGTTAGTGGGGAACACAAAGTGGGCTTGTTTTCGAAATCACAGACAGGCTGCACTCACTGAAGTTGTCGGTCATGAACAAACACACAAGCCTTTCTTTCGATCTTGAAATAATCAAGTTCTTGTACTGCTTCTGCAGGTTACGTTCAGGTTTGAAAGCATCAAATGAAGTAATCTTATCCTTCTGAAGAAAATACCTCAGTTGTTGGTCTGCCACTTTCTCCGGGCGAGGTGTAAGTTTTGGAGATGGCAGACATGAAGCAGGCACATTGAAGATACTGGGAGGGATTTCACTTGTTCACACAACCCCACACTTGTTCGGCATTTTTAATACATATAATTAGTAATAAATTTGCTAAACAAACAGTATCCACTTAGAAATGCAGCAATGTGCCTCGAAACAAACAACAATGTCCGATTCAAACCGAGCGACAGACTACGACAGTGTTCGCACTATGACGGATGGAGGTTAACTGAACGCAGTGAACTGGCCTCCGCTACCGTAGTCAGCTACATGGCGATGCACGTCCTGGTTATAGTAGTCCTTGACCCAGACTTAAGATTCTGGGAAAGGCTCAATAGGCTTGTAGTCTCGCCGGTTCATTACAAAAAAAAAGTTTCTGGGTCTAATTTGTTGATTTTTAAACTTTTTCATTAAAACGGAGAATATAGGAAAATGCGAGTACATTCTTTAAAAACTGTCTTCAAATCTGAACAGACTTCTTTTGGATCCTCGTGAACATTATCCGTATTATCTTGTTCAATTTCACTATTGCCCTTAATATCAGTAGGATTGAGTTGAGTGTTGTGCAATGAAGTCTTCTCATGTACATTATTGCACAGCTACGAGTCCCACAACTACAGTAATTGGCGCTCAAACTTCATAAGAAAGCCAGCAAAATTATGAATTATTAATAATAATCTGGCAATAAAACTTCTCGCATTCAGTAGCTATAATTCGTTGTAGCTACAATAATTCTCGTACGTTTCACTGTAGTGCTACTCAAGTGGTGGTCCGCGGACCGTTATCGGTTCGCGAGCCGTCAGCTGCCGGTAAACGTCATCAGTTGCCCGTTTGGTGTCTGGTATATATTACTATTACTCAGAAACATTATCGGTCCTTGGTACATTTAAAAAAGAACTGCTGGTACACAACGTCAGATACTTTGAAAAGACCTGCTTTGCAGCGTCTCCTACTGTAACGAGTTCATTAGGCAAGAAGTCATCAAGTCTAACCCAACTCTTGCAATAGTATATTACTCTCTTCTTTTTCAAGATTTTGACCTGCTCCTGGGACTACATATAATACCGTGACCTTATAATTTCTTGAAAATTTGTATCGATGAATTTTAGAACTTTGATGCCTGGGTCCACTTGTGTCATCGCTTGAGAATACTAACGTTCATAGCTGACTTGTTTTGGTTGTTACGTATTAATGAACCATCAACACAAAATCAAATCAAGCGAGGAAAAATGTTCAGTGAAGTATCAAATTTTTCTGAAATAACGGAAAATATGAAAGAAGAATTTCAATTCAGATGTGTATTGAAACTGACGCTGAGGTGGAATCATAATAATCAACTCCAACATCAAGTAAGAACTTTTCAATAGTGGTTGATTAGAAATCTAAATTACGAGCCCAGCGGTGGCAACACGAGAGCGTCCAAAGTGTGAGAGCTCGGAAAGAAGGAACGCTGGCGCGCAGAGTTGAAGTCGTTTGTCAGCTCACCAGGAGGTGGCCAAGTTGTTGTCGAAACTCATCATTAGAACTATCAAACTTAATATTTGACTGAACGGAATAATATGCAAAATATCACTCATACAATATGTACGGAACAATTAAATTTGAAGGGAATCTTTAGAATATAGGACTGTTATGATTTTCATTGTAACGTATATTACGTCATGAAGGGTAGTCTGTGTAGGGTTAACCGCTCCAACGGACAAGGTGGGTAGCAGTCTAATATTCTCGGGGCAAGAGATGCTAACTAACCTGCATGTCCTGCTGAGGGTTGTTTAGGCGATGTGGTGAGGCATGACTGTGAGGGAAGAATTATTTTATTCCTGATTAGTTGTGTTAGTGATGTTATACAGGATGTCTCGCCGAGCACAGAACCCGCTGTTTAAATACTAATAACTTGCTAATAGTCATGTTTGAATATTCTCTCTTATGTTAGAAGCTGAAGATTGATTTTGGTTAAAACACTAAAATGATGCTTCCACCAAAGCAACACTCCTGTTGTAGCGGTAAATTACGACTCAATATTTTCGAAAATGATCAGTCGGGGAGGAAAAAATCAAGTCCAGTATATCGTTTCTTATATCAACATGAATTTATTAGTTGAAACGATGAAGCGTGGACGCTAGATTAAACGTGTATGGGAGTGATCGACGGGTAACCACGTCGGTAGCACTACTCCAGTTCACGCCCACTAGCATCCTTGAAGTTTCAGGGATGTGAACAAATCTATAGTTAGGTTGTTTCTATTGTAAGTGAAGGACGAATCTTTCCCTGACGGGCTTGTATCTTATACCTTGCGACTGATAAAAAGGAATGAGAATTATAAAGAGAGAGTTTTTTCGATAGGAATGTAATAAAATCTTTATCCCATCAAGTATAACGTTAACTATTCTTAACTTTTAGTTTATATTTACCCGTATGGCAAATCGTTAGTAATTCTACATTAGGAGTTCATATTCACCCATTAGGCATATCGTTAGCAATTTTAGATTAACAATTAATAGTAATGTTGAGAAATAGGTTAACAATTTTTTCTCTACTTTATTTAACGTATTATTAATACTAGCGAAGATACAACCCTTCTGTGAGAACCCTTCGCAACTCTTCATATTTATTTAACAGGACAGAGTGGTGGACATCACATCAATATTGATGTGTAACCTCTCTTCTAAAGCTGACTGGACACTGCGCTAATCGTCTCCGCAACCCACCTAGAAAAAGAATCCGTCCTGTGGTCTCTCATACTGCTGCTGAACCAGGTCTGGATGGCCGGCAGATCCAACTCGTAGCAACGAGTCGTACAGTCCCACATCGCCGTCCCTGGCCGTTGACCAGAGGTCGCGGTGGAGTTACTACACCGTCATGAAAATATCACCCCAACACTGGAGATTATCCGACTGAAGAGGCATATCAAGCTCCTTGAAAGCGTTAACTAATGATGAATATGGGATGGATGCTGGGCTTGAACTGCTGCACACAGTGTGGACATTCACCACGTCTGATTATACTTTACAATCGGTTTGCAGCAGGTCAGAGTGCAGGAAGCACAGCACAGGGCACTCCAGTTAGTTTATTAGCTTTGTTGGTTTGGTAACATTACCACTTGTGTAAATTACGACTCATCAATGCTGTAACATTACCACCTGTTTATACTACGACCCATCAATGCTGTAACATTACCACCTGTTTATACTACGACCCATCAATGCTGTAACATTACCACCTGTGTAAATTACGACCCGTCAATGCTGTAACATTACCACCTGTGTAAATTACGACCCATCAATGCTGTAACATCACCACCTGTGTAAATTACGATCCATCAATGTTGTAACATTACCACCTTTTTAAACTACGACCCGTCAATGCTGTAACATTACCACCTGTGTAAATTACGACACACAAACACTGTAACACGGGGAGCGTTCGATGTTCATCTTACCGATGAGATTCAGCAAAAATAAGCAAAATTTTGTGCTCAGAGAGAGATGAGTTTATAATTTGCTCAGTATTGCTATTGTACAGGCAACGCGATTCTGTAAGGAATTCTTTTTTACATAGTTGACTGTGCGAATACACGAATTTCTAATGTGGAATTGTGTAATAGAGCTTTAATTCGAATATTAAATTTTGTACGCTCTGCTTGAGTAAAACTCGTGTGCTGGTAAGGATGAAAAATATTAGAGCCAGTAAATCCACATGAACTTGAGATTTCTATGGAGGTCTAAATTGTAAAAAATATAGAAGATACTTTATTTACTGAAGTATTTTACTTTAGGGGCACCAGACTAGCTAGAAAAAACATTTTTGTATTATCTTGCTTATTTACGATAGATATTTACTTTTTTGTATATAATAACTATCGCTATCATAACGAAACTCAATTTATATCACAATGTCCATCAAACATGCATACGTAAAAGAAAACGTTAACACATCTTCCAAACGAGCAACTCAATCTAGCCAATTTTGCGCAAAACTAGTCAGTTTCACCTCATTTAGTATCGCTTGTACCTGCTAAAGGGTGATGAGACAAAACAGTTTGAGAATAATACTCTAATGACTATGGCGGATGGTTTTTAATGGACTGGAGTATGCCGCAGCGCCGGTGCGGCCCCGCGCTGTGATGCGACTCTCACTGTCCACATCACACGACAGCCAAATTTGCCGGCTCGAATTAATGATATCTTGGCACAATAAAGGACGGACTTGCCGTGTTGGGCGCAGTACATCAACTTCAGCTCGAGATCGTCTTCGCTTTTCCAATCTCCTGCATCAAATCCCATGGCTGAACTGGCTGAAATTTCCGATAGCTGAATTGGTTCTCATAAAAGAATTACTGTCCCTTTTTATCCAAATATTATACTTCACATATGTAGTGATACGCAAAAGTATTCGACATATTGCATTTTTTGTCATAAATTTAGTTTGGGTTCACAATTTTACTTGATATTTGGGCAATATTATCTCATTGTATATTTAGTCATTTGTGGAAAGGAAAAGTAGAAAGTCTGTGTTGAAATTTTTTTTATTCAAACCAAAATTGACCCTATGCAAAAGTATTACATCCATGATATTATATCCCTCCTTATTAAAATTTCATAATTTTAAAAGGCATACAAGTGTTGACTTGTTTCAATATTAATGAGAAGTTATCACCGAGCAAACACAGAGGAGCATGATTGTTTTCAAAATAGTTCCATCTGTTGACTGGCTTCTTGATCCAGAATCCGCAGAGAATAGTTTAAAAATGGCTTAAACTTAAGAATTATCCGAAGATATGCGTACTAAAATTATTTAACGTCGCAAAAAAACTAGATTATCCGAAAAATATCTACAGAAATGGATCTACAACTAAACATGGTATGAAACATCATAAGAGAGTATTAAACGTTTGGTGACGGAATTACAAACATTCCAGGAACTGGTTGATCGAGAAATCTAAACGAAAGCAACTCAAAGTGGATGAGCTGAAAGGTAGGAAAGGATCTTTTTATTACTCGTTCTAAAATACAAACTGACCTCAAGGGAGCTTGGATTGTAGTAAGCAAAGACACCATTAGTAGAGCTCCAAATTTCACTGGCTTTATTTCAAGAACCCAGAGTAAAGTGTCATTACTAAAACACCAACTTATCAATGCATGTTTGAATCTTGTTGAAGCCTATAAAAAGAAAGGCAGGGAGTTTTGGAAAAAGGTAATCTGGTCAGATGAAACCAAAATAACTCTTCAGAAGAAACAGAGCAACACGGGTTTGGCGGAAAAATGGTATCTTTCAATAATCAGAATACCATCCCCACAGTGAAGTTCAAAGGTGGTTCCATCATAATGTTTTTCATCGAACGGCGCTGGGGAGTTAGAAATTATCAGCGGTAGGATGAATGGTAAAATGTATGAGATTCTTAAGAAAAATCTTTAGATATGTGCAGTTTCATTGGGTCACAATTTCGTGTTTCAAGAAGACAATGATTGCAAGCACACTGCCAAAATAACTAAACAGTGGCTTGAAAATAACGAAATTGACGTTCTTAATTGGTCCAGTCAGTCTCCAGACCTAAATGCAATTGAGAATTTGTGGAAAACTTTGAAGATTAAAGTCCGCAAGCAGAATGCACAAAGTAAAATATCAATCAATTAGAGGAGTTCTGCAAGGACGAATGGGAAATATACCAGTAGATCTTTGTTAAAAACTTGTGCGCAACTACAAAAAGAGACTGGAAGCAGTTGAACGAGATCAAGGATTCGTAACAAAATGATAAATGAATGGATATAATACTTTTGCATAAGGTCGTTTTTGCTTCTGATCAATAAAACAATTTCAACACGGACTTTATGATTTTTCTTTTTACATCTCATATGTGAGATAATACTGACCAAAAAAACAGGTAAATTGTGAACTCAAGCTAAAATTATGACAAAACATATGAGGTATCGAATACTTTTGCGTCTCACTATTTCCTTCAGAATTGTTCTGTGGAATAAATATAGTATAAAATTGGTTTCCATTCGCAAATATTAACTTTATAAAATTATGTTTTCATCCGTCATTTACGAACATATTTGCTTTCGTTGTGCGCCTGAATACGTGGGCTATGAGTGCTAGTTGTTCGTGTGGCAGAGCTCGAAGGAGTTTTCGTACTAACTGCATTCTTTGCTAACCCTACTCACTCTGTTGTATGCATTCATACAAAGAAGTGCAACCTCCCTGTTAAATTAAAGGATTTAAAGTAATTGGTACTGCATCTAGTACTTTAGATCTATGCATTTTAGAATCATTATTCATTACGAGATGAACTTGTTTGAAATGGCACGCAATCCGCATATTCCCAGAAATAGTTAAGGTATTTTATTATTTTACATGCTGAGATTTTTTCAATTTACTCTTTACTTCTGATAGATTTTATCTTTCCAGATGTTTTAAATGACCTTGAAGGTCAAAATTTTCAATGATTTCACTGTTTTTGTCAAAATTCTAGGCGTAAAAATGATAACGTTGGAAGTGGTTGTCTTCTCTTTTTATGGATGAAATTTCCCATGGCGAGATGGTTGAAATATTCCATGATGAAAGGTAAAGTTAATTTTGAACTTAATTTTACTGTGAATGAACGATGTGGGGCTGGGAAAGTAAGAACTGATGACGTGATGACATCAAACATGATTTTCTGCCATGAGCTGGTAACAGACGAGCATGGACATAAAAAAACCATGTGGTTTTTAACGTAACTTGTTGCTCACTCTACTCATGAGGTCTTCTCAGCCTCAGCTCTGTAGGAACAAATAACTTGTAGGAACTTATCTTCACGTCACTCAGATGAAATTTTTCCTTATTTGTAATAATCTAAATTAGTGCACATTGACAATTTGCGGTGTTACTTCAGAGGTTAATTTTAGTTCTGTTGTTTGTGCACTAGTCTGTTAAAACAGATGCTGTAGTTTTGAAGACATGACTCAGTTGAAACTCACTCATTAATATCATCAACCCATAATGGTAACCCGAATAAAAATTAGTTCATGCTGGTTCATTTGTAACTTTTTTGTGATATCACACTTTTTTAACTGAAGCAAATGTAGGTACTACACAATTTATAATATATAATATTGATTTCTTAAAATGGTAATGTCTTGCTATTGTAGTTATGTATACCATATCCCTATTTTATTTAAGATTAAAAATAAGCTGCATGGTCGTGGCTTACATTTACTCACGTGTGAATAAATCCTATTTAGTTTCTCAAAGCCTCAACTGCCAACCTCAAAATCTTAAAAATCCATCACTTGGAGATGTTTCTATTGTTAGTTTACGGTGCCACCTCCGTGCTCTAAAAGTAACGAAAGCGTGTGACATGTCTTCAGAAATCTCACTCCCTCACGAGATCTCAAATATTTTGGCAATTACTTTTGACGAAACGCAGACTTCATTCCGAGAATTGGGTACTACCCCAATTGTACGATGTAAATCCACATCCACCACAGCAGTTCTGTGTGTGTGTGTGTGTGGTCTGGCGTAAGTGATCTGCATGCCATTACGGTTGTTTGTTGTAGCGTTGTTTTTGTTAGGCTGTAGTGACACAATTGCTGCTATGAAGCCTACAATACAAGAGTGAAGGACCGATCCATCATCAGTAGCGCACCTACCAACACGGCGTCACATTACTGCTGACATCCTTCGCTTGTGCGGTCTACCCAGCGACGGGGTGGGCGATGGGGTTGTTATATCTGGAGGGCGTAATATGGGGGATACACCCATCGTACCAATTGTATTATAAATTAGGCATGAATATAACCAACATATACATCAACCCATTATATTAAATACGCAAAAAATTTATATTTAGGTAATAAAAATTATTATTGCGAGATAAACTTGTTTGAAATGGCACGCAATCCGCATATTCTCAAAAAATAATTAAGGTATTTTATTATTTTAGATGCTGAGATGCTTAATTTTTCATATCTAGGATAGATATAATGGACTAGCAACTATTTTAGTGGGAACGGGTCGGCATAATACCAAGTTGACCCTGAATCGGGATGACTTAATGCACCTGTATAGCAATGGTCCATGCATGTATAAATGCAAGCATGTTACCAGCTACAATACATCTCTCTCTGCGCTGAGAATACTGCAGTCTAGGCCACATCTCCTGGGGAATAAGTAGGATTGCTTAGCTCCTCTAAAGGGTATGAGCTAATACGGTCTACTCAAGAGACTGCATCTTAAGGTCTTCGTATTTCTAAGAGAAATACTTAGCTACTCTCAGCGGAATCAGCAATGTATGTAACATAAGTTTAAAGTCGGCGAAAACCAGGTGTGTAAAAACCTGAGTTTTCCCTTTTTCTCTCCAGCATCTCTCAGGGGAGAGGCCGGCGTCTAGTGCAGCTGCCCTCGTGCGCGAGCGTCTATTTTTCTATTTCGGTCTTATCATTTTATTCTATTATTCTTAGGCTCAAAATAATTAGAGGTCCTTTTCTATATTCCTAGTCTGAATTCAAGTTGCAGTAAATACCAATACGAGTATACATATTCCATAAAGTTCAATAAAATCCTTCAATTTACGAATGCTCAGAGTTTGTCCAGCGTCCTCAATCTCTCCACTCCTGTCCTGACAGTGAATTATGCGTTGTTTAAATGAAGTGCTCGACTTTGCCACCTCATTGGTGGGTTCCTTCGCGGCTGCACCGCGTGTGTTGTGCCCGAGCTGCACCGCGCGTGTTGTGCCCGAGCTGCACCGCGCGTGTTGTGCCCGAGCTGCACCGCGTGTTCTGTGCCCGAGCTGCACCGTGTGTGCTGTGCCCGAGCTGCACCGCGTGTGTTGTGCTCGAGCCGAGCCGTGCGTTGTGTTTGAGGACAATTATGGTGTCTCGAGGGATCCAGCACAGAGATGGAAGCTGTCATGTTTTTATAAATAGCGCTGGCTTATCGTCATGTTTTTGTAAATAACTCTGGCTTACCATCGTGTTTTTATAAATAACACCGGATTACTGTCGTGTTTTATAAATAACGTTGGCTTACCATCGTGTTTTATAAATAACATCGGATTACTGTCGTGTTTTTTAAAAGCGCTGGATTACCGTCATGTTTTTGAGAAACAAAATTTATTTGAATGATCTGTGGCACTATTCATGTTAGTAAAATGTATTCTATTGCCACACGTGATTCACTTGAGAAAAGGAGTGACAAAAAATGTCCTCCCTGCTGTCCAGTTTAGTGAACATAATAAGATTTTAATGTTGCCTACACATGATTCTATTGAAAGTAATAACCAAATATATTTTTCCTTCATTAAACTGGAACACTGCTAGTTATTTGAACTTCGTAACTAAGCTTGAATGTGTTGCGTTTTAGTCAACTGAGCTGGTTTATCCAGTGCTTGAGTGTTCAGTAGACGCGCTTCAAACTTTATCATTTACGCAGCTTACTTTATATATTTAAACATGGAGCCAAGTTTTTTAAACTGATATGTGGAAATTTGCCAGGACTCGTGTTGTTAAGGCTGTAATTGTCTTGTTCACTGTGAAATGTAATACGTTCAGTGTTCCGCTCTCATTTGAATGACTTGGCTGTTGATCAAATCTTTCAAGCAATATCAGCAAAGTATATGGAGCAGTCGATCTCCTTTTGAGCAAGATTAGTGCGTTGACAACGAAACGAACGTCAAATTTTCGAGCACTACGATGAATATAATGTCAGGTACAAGATTGACCTAAATTACTCGCTGCTAAACCTCAAAGCATATTCTGACCCAATAACTGGGGAGATTTATATTTTTCCATATTCTAATGAGCAGAGCAAATTGTACTCGACTCTCGGGAAGATCTCCTAAAAACGGTGACCTAGTTCTTGGTATCAATACCGCGCATCAGATGATTGCTTCTTTTCCTCCAGAATTGATTAGAAATCAATCAGCTCTCGTGCATCTTGAATACGTGATGGGATGCCCATCATTTGCAAGCAGATACGTTTTGTGTATTTTTCAAGAGTCTAGTGAGTTCAGGAAATTTATGTATATTGATCAGGAATAGATCTTCTATAGATCTCAAGGATTTTTGTCGTCTATGCGGATTCCCATCATCAATCTTCTGTTGTGTTTAATGACCCAATGATTGTTTGTGTGTTGGTTATTTAGCGTGTCTAGTATTTCGAAGCAGAACCCTATTCTGAATAGTTGTCTGGATTTTGCACAATGAATTAATTTCATTGCTATCAATACAATACTCTCTTTTGTAATCCAGTTTCTTCATTAATTTGGTACACGTGCAATGGTAAATCTTCATTGTAAGATTTGCATAAAAATTTTCCTTTGGATGAATTTTTGTGGTAAATTTTCCTGCGAAACGCCGAGGAAGTTCTGACACGATACGCAACACCACGTCCTGCCTGTGTCGTAGTCAGCAGAGCTGGTCGTGGAAGTCTGGAGTGAGTTCACCTAGGCAATTAGACTAGACTTCAGACATGCCGTATGTACAACTTATGCAATTTTAAATGACTATGTTACCGTTTGTACTTCTAATACCAGAATCGGTATTTATTTCTATGGCTGCATTTTCGCTTTCTTCAAAACAGAGCATCGTAAGGATAGTTTTTGAGAATGAGCATGCAAAAATACCGACA
>VCRD01000353.1:209454-306641 GCA_006783055.1 Trinorchestia longiramus | reverse complement strand
CAGGACTCGTGTTGTTAAGGCTGTAATTCTGTCTTGTTTACTGTGAAATGTAATACGTTCAGTGTTCAGCTCTCATTTGAATGACTTGGCTGTTGATCAAATCTTTCAAGCAATATCAGCAAAGAATATGGAGCAGTCGATCTCCTTTTGAGCAAGATTAGTGCGTTGACAACGAAACGAACGTCAAATTTTCGAGCACTACGATGAATATAATGTCAGGTACAAGATTGAAATAAATTACTCGTTACTAAACCTCAAAGCATATTGTGACCCAAGAACTGGGGAGATTTATATTTTTCCATATTCTAATGAGCAGAGCAAATTGTACTCAACCCTCGGGAAGATCTCCTAAAAACGGTGACCTAGTTCTTGGTATCAATACCGCCCATCAGATGATTGCTTCTTTTCCTCCCGAATTGATTAGAAATCAATCAGCTCTCGCGTATCTTGAATACGTGATGGGATGCCCGTCATTTTCAAGCAGATGCGTTTTGTGTATTTTTCAAGAGTCTAGTGAGTTCAGGAAATTTATGTATATTGATCAGGAATAGATCTTCTATAGATCTCAAGGATTTTTGTCGTCTATGCGGATTCCCATCATCAATCTTCTGTTGTGTTTAATGACCCAATGCTTGTTTGTGTGTTGGTTATTTAGTGTGTCTAGTATTTCGAAGCAGAACCCTATTCTGAATAGTTGTCTGGATTTTGCACAATGAATGAATTTCATTGCTGTCAATACAATACTCTCATTTGTAATCCAGTTTTTTCATTAATTTGGTACACGTGCGATGGTAAATCTTCATTGTAAGCTTTGCTTAAAAATTTTCCTTTGGATGAATTTTTGTGGTAAATTTTCCTGCGAAACGTCGAAGAAGTTCTGACCTGATACGCAACACCACGTCCTGCCTGTGTCGTAGTCAGCAGAGCTGGTCGTGGAAGTCTGTAGTGAGTTCACCTAGGCAATTAGACAAGACTTTAGACATGCCGTATGTACAACTTATGCAATCTTAAATGACTATGTTACCGTTTGTACTTCTAATACCAGAATCGATTTTTATTTCTATGGCTGCATTTTCGTTTTCTTCAAAACAGAGCATCGTAAGGATAGTTTTTGAGAATGAGCATGCAAAAATACCGACACATGAAGAACGAATAAAACGATATTTCATGATTACGTCAGTTCTGTGGTTTTGTTTCAGTAGTACAACTCCAGTATGCACAGGAGCTTCAGAATACAACTTGTATTTAGTGTGACCACTTATATCTCCATCTAGCCTTTGAGTTGTGATGAAAGACAAGCAAAATAATGAGTGCAGGAATAAGGAACGAGATTAATCAAGCACGTATGGAAATATTGCACGTACACACCACATATACTCGTACATGAATATTCCCACGTGCACGTACTCGTAGTTACGGCTATGTCCCGTGGGTAGAGAGCCAGCACTGCTGAAGTACGTACTGTGCTAATTACATACATGAGTACTGGTGTTCATGTCACGGGTACTGCTGATCACATACATGTGTACTGGTGTTCATGTCACGGGTACTGCTGATCACATACATGAGTACTGGTGTTCATGTCACGGTACTGCTGATCACATACATGTGTACTGGTGTTCATGTCACAGGTACTGCTGATCACATACATGAAAACTAGTTCTGCTGATTGTCTACAATTTAAGCACTTATTATCTAAAGAGTCTAGTAATAAAATACTGCTGATCATGCCTGCATAAGCTGTTGACAAGTGCTTACAATGTGCACAAGTGTTGCCCATAATGTACACAAGTGCTTTTAAGCAGCACACAACAACTAATAACCATGCAAGTGGTTTGATTGTATTGTTATCATCTTGCTACCCTCTTGTGATATAATCACGCACCTTCTGACGGTTCATGCACCCCAGTTCTGGAACTCCTGCTTAAACCATTCGTGTTGCACACTCGTACACTTGCCTGACCAAAATTGTGAAACATGCCTGACATCATTTAAAGAAACAGCTATTCCACCAAACCGACAACATCGCCTCACTCCAGATACCGACCTCAGCGTTGCGCGTACTCATTGACTCAGGCGGTGCCTGAGACTCAAGCAGCAGCAGCGGCGGCGGCATCCCCTACGTTGTCATTACCGGCACCTCAATTAGACTATGACTGAGCTAACGGTCCCTATATAACTTTGGGTCCTAAGTCCCTCAACTTTCATAATAAATCCAGCGGTAATTTAGTCCATAAATTGTTGAATTAAGAACTAGTACTGTATTGGTGGGTGTGCCCTGAACGACGACGCCCTATTACATGAGGAAATGATAGACCGCTTCACGCGTCTCCGAAATTATGAAGTTTTGTCACATGGGAGCTGAGAGCGCTGTTGTTTGGCATCGCTATTATAAAGAGCCTGTAACGGCTTGAAGGATTTTTTCTGTATCCGTAACTGTTGCTTTGCCCCGTAATAATAACTTTCATACTGAAAAAATCTAGATTCTGGAAGGAGCAGGCACGCAGGAGCTGTACACCATCATCAATCTTCTTTAATACACTGGTTGCTAATAAAATTTCATGACGATGGGCACACGTAGCTGCTAATTAAATAAATGCCGAAGCAAATCCACTGGTGTTTTAACATGCTTATTCGAGATGAAAAACTCTAACATTCTGTATAATATTTACTTTAGTTTCATGGCTGACAAAATAAAATATTGCTAGACGTGTTGCAACGTTTATGCTACACGCAATGAAATTTTAGTCTACTTCAATTATGTTTTGCAACATGATGAAGATAAATACTCCGATTGCTATACTTATAATAACTCTTACATTAGTTCATGTGCAGCTAAGTATTTAGATTATAGGACACATTTTCAAAAATAAAATACTCGTTTAACCAAAAGCTCAGGCATAAAAATGTAGATAACATGTGGTCCATTGTCGGTACGAGCTCCAAGTCCTTTGATATATCTTCCTCTCTCTCACTAGCTCGTTTAGGTTGAGAATTGTAATTGATTCACTTACAAGGAGCCAGAAAAACACCTCGTTCGTTCCCCTGACATATTTTCTAGTATATGGGCGACGACTGGAATGTAATGCCTAAAAAGAACAGTAACTTTCGCTATTAAGCGCCGGGCCTCAAGTATCATTGGTCACAAGACCTTGTGGAAAGATAGGGAGAGCAGGAAAGATGTGAGGGAGAGTTTAGTACATGACGTGCCTACGAATTAGAGATGAAACAGAAAGAAATACTCGGAGGGGGCTAGAAATGTACGCATTGTGCACATGTTTTGAGTGGTGAAGGTCTGTCCATGGGATTTGTTTATGGGTAGGATTGGATTACTCTTAAAAACTCGATAGTTTCTATAAAGAATTAGGTGCTCAGAGGTATTTCTCTATATGTCCAGCGTTGGTGATAAAAAGGCATGGGTAATACATAGTCCGTGTAATACCTAAGAAGTGGAGTAAATTGAAGGGTGGACAGCACTAGTGGACTACTTGCATTTTTTCCCATGGTAAATATAATATATTTTCCACGGGAAAAAATGCAAGTAGTCCACTCCCTTGCTGTCGCTAACACAGCGCTGATAGAGGCGATTACGATCCAGTAGTTTACTATATGAAGGGTGGACAGCACTAGTGGACTACCCTTCAATTTCGCCATTGAATGCCGGGCCACAAACAGCATTGGCCGCAAGGCCATTATGGCCAAACATTGGCCTTGTTACTGGGCCACAAGGTTGTCCACAAAAATCGTTAGTGTGCAGCTCATAACTTCACAACAGCTGAAATGAAAGGTAGAGAAATTAGAGAAGCATTATCAGTGCGGGAAGACGTTCAGGATCACATAAATTATCTTCGTTTTCTTTTTAAACAGCGGGCTTTTTATGTTTGCTCTTCGCCTTGTGGATAAATGCAGTGATTAACTCAATTTTCGTAGTAAGTTCATCGAAATGCACGGAAAACATGTAAAATTTGAAAATGGTAGATTGTTCTAAAGGTTCTTCTCATTTCATGGCATGTTAATGGCAGTATTGTACTAATAGTGTTACCATCGTTATGTAGTACCACGGTTATAGCGATAATAGCACAGGAGTAATGGTAGTTCCTTCGTATTCTTACTATCAAATGTTGTAAAATTTTCTTCTTCTATTTCAATTTTGTATTCAATGGAAAAACATCGGACATGTTTCGAAAGAATTCGTCCGTAAAATCATAAACCTCTTTTCAACAGCGCTTTGGCATGCATGGTACTTCATCATGAACACCATCTGCATTAGTGGGCGCCCAAGCGATGAATGAATGACCTTGACTCATCTATCATACTTTCCTATCCATTCATTGAAGACTTTTCATACGTGCATGCTTGTTAAATGAAAATTAGTCGTAAACTTTTAGTTACAGTACATTAAATGTTGCATTTTTGAAGGCTTGAAGACTTCAAATTGCACAACATAACAGCACACTTGACTGTACAAGTATTTTCACATTCTTTATATCATACTAAACAATGAAAACGACTTTGAACAATTATTATTAGTAGGTTCACTAATCGTGCAACAAACCGAACATTTTTTCTTTTTGTGGAGAGCGGTGTGAGCAACGGTACATTCGAAGTTGAACCACCACTCACGATTGACACCTACTACCACTAGCCAGCACGTAGCTGTCACCAGAACGCCTTGTGCTGCTCGGTAATGAGGCAGACCGAGGGACACTGTGAGTAGCAATTGGGCAACCCGCAGAGCGCTTATCAACCTTTGCGCCTCTAAATTTACTGAGTTTGAGAGTGATAAAATAGTGAGCCCCTGATGAAATAAGAGTGTCTTGTCCCTCAAACTTTGATGAAGGAAGATAGATTCGTCTATGGTGACAGCGCTGTTTTTTTGTCGTGCTTTGGGACGCAGCTCCAGAAGAATGCCTGCCTCGACGTCCAGGGAAAATTTGGTGCGATACCCACGTGGTCTGGTTTCTTTCGGACGGTTGAAATGAGATGTAATTAGAGCTCGAATTGAGGATTTTGAATTGAGGCCACGTTTCTGGACTCTGAATATTGAACTCAATCTGTATCAGTGAAATTATGTGGACAAAAACTAGAGCATTATCCTGTTTCATATATATTCAAGTGTGGTACTGTTTTTGAAACTGTACGTACTGTAAAGTGTTTTCTTTACGCGCCACATATACTGATTGGAACTCTAACGGACTTGTACGTACAAATCGTATGATATTGGAGAACAGGTATAGCGCACAGTGCTACTCCAGTGGGGTATAATTTCTTAGTTAGTATAACAGTTTGACGCTCGTAGTGTACGATTATTATTGGCGGTTTGGGCAGCATCTGTGAAATTTTCAACGACAAAATCATGACATTATTTTGTTGCGTAGAGGCACGTGTGCCACATCATGTTGTAACTTTGATCCTATGTAAATGAAAAGGTATGAATGAATTAATCACATTTCTTGATTCAAATAAAAAATAGAGTTCAATCCACCATTTATCTTGTTTAATAATGAACTTAAATCGGAAGGGCAATTGTTGCTGTTTAATTAGTAGAATAACTAATTTTAGGCCTATTTTAGGTTTATGGGCCAATAAAATGTACGTAAACAGACTTACCTGTACAGTGTGTGCAGTTACTGACGGCATGAGAATCATTTCAAGTGTACGTATCATGTTAAGTTTCCTACACGCTGATTGAAAAGTAGTTCACCATTAATTTGCGAGTTCCTGTTGTTAGTAATTTTGACTAAATATTCCAACCATCAAAGTTTTATCAGAAGACTTCTTTTTTCTTCAATAATGAAAGAAAACTTTCATTTCATTCAAGGTGCGCTTTTAACAGCGGATGTCACTCGGCCTGAGACATTTTCACAACGCTTGCACCGTCCGACATCCAAACTAGCTCTTGCGCGACAAATTCAGCTATTTCAGGCTGCAATTCGCATGTGCTCTGCCGTGATCCAGACCACGTACAGTGCTGGATGACCTTGTACAGGCGATGTGATCCAGTTCTCGTACAGTACTGGATGATCATGTGCAGGCGATGTGATCCAGTTCACGTACAGTGCTGGATGATCCTGTGCAGGCGATGTGATCCAGTCCACGTACAGTGCTGGATGATCTTGTGCAGGCGATGTGATCTAGTTCACGTACAGTACTGGATGATCATGTGCAGGCGATGTGATCCAGTTCACGTACAGTGCTGGATGATCCTGTACAAGCGCTGTCGTGGATGATATCCCTCTGATTTCACCAAGCAATAAATTGAAACTTTGTTTCATAACATTGGTCGAATGGATTGCTTTTAACTAATTTTAGAGTGCAGAATTCGTTTATGTATTTCAAATTTCAATGAAAATGCATGTATGGAGGATAAAATAAATGTGGCTCCTGTGATAAATTGTAACTTGAACTCATTTAGTAATTATTGGATTACAGTTAAAAATATTACAACCATCAAAGTCATAGACCCCTGAATATATATTAAGAAATAAAATAATATTAAAACGCATAATAAGAAAACAACGATAAGGATCTTTTACACAGAGAAAAAGTTTATTTTTGTCTTTTATGTGATGGGGCATCTTCCTTCAGCAAAAACCAGCAGTAACCACCCATCATTGCTGAGTCCCACCTGCCTTGGTATCTCCCCTCCATGGTCCTGATATCCTGGTGAAATCTTTTCCCTTGCTTATCACTTAGAGCTCCTGAACTCTCAGAAAATGATTCAAGATGCGAGTGCTAGATATGGATCTTTAAAGATTATCGGCAGCCAAGATTTTCACAGTTTTTGAGGAGATCTTTAATAAGCTGATGGTAGTGTGGCGATACGTATTCGCAGGGGTGAATAATGTCCTGTTTATTTATTAATGATTGATTTAGTGCGTGTAAAAAAGATGAAACTTTAGTCTCTGCCTATTTCTAATTGCATGATGATTGACTGTTGATGAATTCTTTTCTCTCGCATAATTTACGTAGTCTTGGTTTCAATGCATGGTTTTCCTGCATGCTGTCCTACCATCATATTTCAAATAAAACTTGTAACTAACAGAATTAATTACATGCAACAACATACGTAATTGCACTTGAGGGACTCTAATCCTCTGAATACATGATATGCTAAAAGGCATTCCCAGTACTTCTTTTCAACGACAAAAGAAAGGACAAATGGTATACACAGAAAATGTAATACATGTTATTCTAAACATCACGGGATAGGAAATGTGAGTAATCTACCACATTTTGGCATATGAATTGCACATAATGTCCTGTTAAACAGTGCACTATTAGGGATGAATTACATACTTGTTAACTGAATAATCAAGAGTGCACACGGAACAATTTAGCTAAATCAATGGGCATTCACAACAACTTACGAAGTTTGCCCTGTCGCGAACCTCGATCACATTATCAATAATAACATTAAAACTTGCCATTACACTGGAGATTCGTTACTGATGGTGGGTCTCGATGATCAACACACAATTGTAACACAGCAATAACGCTAAATTTTCGCCTTACATTCCTTGTTATTTCGCAATTAATTCTTCCCTCATTATACGCAGTTAAGTGCACGTATAAGATCTGCTGCTATTCGTTGGTCTGATGATGAGCTTAATTCCCCTTAATCACTTTTACACTTACTCTACCCATACCCCTAAATCTATACCTATGCCCTCGATGTCGCTCTGGCTACACAAGCCTACATTGTTGTCGAGATCTAATTCCAAGTCTAAGTCCCTGCATCTCTTCTCCCCATCGTTTTTATATATTTCTTGCTCCTCCCGCGTCTCTTCATTTCATTTTTATCTCCCTATTTGTCCACTGGTCTGAACCAGATTTCAAAACGTCTGCGATATCCCCATCCCACACTTCAATCAGCTTGAGCGCTTCACGACTGCGTGATTCTTGAGTCACACGATGTTTAACCATAAATTTTCTCTCATGACATTTCTTTTAGCTACAAACATAAAACCTCAACCTTTTCAAGTGCAGGCACTTCGTCTACACTACGGGTTCTACGGAGCGGCCTCTATAGTTTCACACCTAACATAACTAAATACTTCGAACCTTCTCAAGTACAGTTGCTTGTTTCCCTTCCTCTAGTTCGCCTTTCGGTTAACCTCTCAACACTTGATACCTTGTCCCTCGTGTGATACGCACCTAATAAATATATTTCATACATCGCCAGGAATATAAAAATCTATGAATATATCATATCTACCTTGACAGTAGTTTTCCATTTTGTGATTTTCCAGAAAATCCTGGACGACAGACGCGTATGATTCAATGCAAAGCACTGCTTCATAATCAGTTTTTCTTCGAAAACTTCATCATTCAGTAGCTCCCTGATCTGTGGACCAACAAAGACCTGTTCTTTGAGTTTGTGACCACTTAGTGAAAAATTTTCCTCAAGTGTAAAAACCCTTTATCAGTTTTGTTCCTACCTTTTACAAAGTTTTTTAGAATGCTCACTTTGATGTGTAGTGGTGAAAGCAGAACATCAGAGGAGTGAACTCGAGACTTATACCTCACATTGTTCTCTCCAGGAATAAAAACATCTCTATTGGGACAATCTTTTCTTTTGTAGAGCTCATTTCTGGCACTACTGTCCTACGAGCACAGAAAACAGCAAAATTTTGTGTTGCTTCCTTGAAGGCTGAGCAATATAGATATAATTTTCAAGTCACCGTGTAGTCTCCACTTAAACTGGGCTTGTTTTACAGCAGTGAGTATTTTCCATCCTTTCATGAGTTTTCTTCATTCCCACAGTGTGTGTCACTGGATTGGAAGGTTTTTGGTTTCCTTTATGCAACAAGACAGCTTTTAAGCTGAATTTTAATGAATCTATAAATAGACGCCCTTTCTTAGGGTCTTGAGTTGTTCCATTTCCTTCCATGAGCCATGAAATATCTCTGCAAAAAGGCAAACCATTTTGCATTTCGTAACAAGTAGATAAAGGTAAATTTATTTTTCTGAACCAAAAAATTCTGGTACACTTGGTCAGAAGACTTCACTCCTGAAGTCTCAGACCTAAAACGTCTGCTTGTTGTTTGGAAAGTCCTAGGTCTCGAGCAAGATCCTTTAGTTCACTTTACTGAATTAGATGAGGGTCATCTATCTTTTAAGGGGTGTATGTAGGATCCGGATCTGTATGTGCCTCTGATGAGTGCAAATCCATCTCCACCTAGTTGCTTGAAGGTGTTGGTATAGGAAGATCTCCTTGAGGAACTGGTCTTATAGCTAAAGGCACTTCCACTTGGCAATCAGCGTTGCCAGACAGAAAAAATAAAATATTTAGTATCCTTGCATTTTCCTTGAAGTGTTGGTATAGGAAGATCTTAATAGGAGTCAAAATGACAAGCAACAACATAAAACTTGACGTGCTAGCCATATTTTAAGGCCAGATCTGAAATCTGCATCCAAAAAATAGTTGAACGTAGCTAAAATTTTTAGTTATAAAAACGTTGTTGCCCAGTGTTTCAATTACCGAAGTCTACCAAACCACTAAAAGACAATGAACATTTTTCTGCAAAATTGTCAGTGGAAAAATAACGTAACACAAACGATTATTTTAACTCATGTTTCTTGACAATACATGACCGTAGTGTGCATGAGCTCCCTGCCAGCACACACGTGTACCTCCTCCAGCTGACTACTAATATCTCATGCAAAACTGGTGCGAGCAACCGCAAAATACGCGACTTTAATGGTCTATAAAATCAATCATACGTGGTCTCTGCATCGCAGCTGCCTACCTTAACTTGATTTGACTGTTTAATGGTCCCTCCCAATTATCATTCACTGACTAATTGCTTTTTTGCACCTTTTTGAATGGCAGTTTTCCGGAGAGTCTTGTGGCTGTACCTCAGGGTGTGTGGTTCTTTAGAAACTTGGACATTTAAAGCAAAATTAATACAATTAAATTATACGCTGTGTAGATCTAAGTAGAGCTTTTATTCGGTAACTACAACATTGCTTACGAGCCACAGCAATAAATTAGCGTTCAAGTACTTCGAGAATTTCCATATCTCAGAGCCAAAACAGTCGTAAATTCCCGATGCAAATTTTCATAGTCATGAGTGGCCAAATTGAATGATAATTACGACGAAAATATGCAACCACGAAATGTAACATTCAATCTTAACTCAAGAGCCTTTATTTTTGTCCTTTAACGCGTTTTGATTTCCTCGAGTATTAATTTATACATTGAACTGAAGAACACTCAGCCCCCCTGCCTACCACTCCCTCCTTCCCCCCTCTCCTCTCGGGAGTCACTGCCACAGTCACCCACTGCAACGAACTGCGCGCGGGTAAAGAGGTTCAAACTGCGCTTTCTTGTCTTTTATGTAATTATGTATATTATGCACTTACTTATCTAGTACGTATGCACGCATAGGTCGTACATACCTATGTATCTTTCAGACGTCTAAATCGTATACACGTATGAATCGTATATACATATGTATCTCACACACATGTCCCGTATACACGTGTGTATCGTATATTCGCATAGATCTTATTGATGCAAAGATAGATGCATAGATCTTAAAAACGTATGATGTGAAGGCGTGTGTGTCGTATAGATGTGTACGTCGTATAAACTTGTATGTTGCCGTAGAAGTGTGTCTTATATATACATTGTATGTCTTATAGGCATGTATGTCATACAGACGTATATGTCGTGTAGTCGTGCACATGTATGTCCTAGATTAGAGTAGAATAGAATATGGCAACAGAAACGAGCCGTTTGATCCGTTCTTGAGTTGATACCCAAATTCCATGGCATCTAAAGTTAAGGCAACAATCTTTCATATACAAACAAACAAATAATACAATCAATAACAAAAAAAAATATACAATCAATCACGCACAGGCATTTCAGTCACACGCACGCACCGTAATCATACGCAGGTGCCAGGAGTTGAGAAGGATATACAATCAATTCTCCATAAAACCTCCAATTCATAATGCCCAAGGGCATTATTTATCCAATATTTTTCATGACGATTTCTAAATGTGTTCACAGGACCAGCAGGAACGGGATTTTAGGGTAACTGGTTTCAGGTTCTGGCAATTTTAACTGGAAAGAAGTTTAAAACTGTGATTGTCTTAGTTTCTTATTGTTTGAGTATTAGTTTTTGGCCATTATTTCTGGTTCGCGCACTATCGTTTCTTTCGGAAAGCTCTTCCTGAGTAACATCGTTGAAGCCGTTGAGATATTTATTGGCCTCGATGAATTATCGTAGCAGTCTCTTTTGTTTTAGAGAGATGACTTCAACCTGCTGAGAACGTTTGTAGCTGAGATTGCGGTAGAATATTTTTCGTTCCTCTGCGCTGAATTCTCTCCATTCTAATCATGTCTCATCGTAGGGTAAGAGATCAGAGTTGCACTGCATGCTTCAGATATGGCCTGAATAGCGTTTTATATAGCAGTAATATCATGTTCTTTGGCTTGTATTAAAAAATTCTTGCAATGAAACCAAGAATCCTGCTCGCATTTGTAACGTTTTTCCACTTGTTAGTCGTGCTTGGGATTTTCAGTGATAATGATTTCAAGATCTCTCCATTGATTTACTGCTTTAATAGGTGCGTCATTCATCGTGTATTGTAGATCCTGGCTATTATTAGACCTGAGTGAGGTTTGATTGAACCATTACTGTCTTTTTCGGCGAACGCTTAGTGACAGCGCTTCGTGTCGTCGGTAAATTTGTTGATTTTATTAATTATCCCGACGTCAAGGTCGTTGATGTAGATCATGAAGAAAAGCAGGCCTAAAACGCTATTTTGGGGGACTCCTGATGTTACGTACGTCAGATTACTTGCTTGATCGCAAATCGTCATACGCCGAGTGAGCTCAAGGAGCCATTTTCGTATCGATCTGGAGTAGTTACTTTCCATTTCATTAACGTCCACTTTAGCCATTAGCTTTTCGTGGGGAACTTTGTCAAAATCTTTTTGAAGGTCTAGGTACACAAGGTCCATGGCTTTCGTAGAGATGTATATGCGGTTGAAGGTTCCAAAGATGTCGAGAAAGTTTGTGAGACCACTACGTTTTTCCTTGAATCTATGCTGGCTGTCGCCTGTACGCGTGAATGTTTCATAGGCGCGAGTGTCGGGCAGATGCGTATGTCATACAGACGCGAATGTCATGTCGACGTGTATGCCATATAGACGGATTTTCCTAATAGATGCATGTCGTACAGACTATCTTCTGCAAGTCCCTTCAATCAGGCACTCTCCTGCGTAGACTGAATGGATTTTTCCGAGGCGCTTCAGTTCTAAAGTTCCCTCATTTACGCTCATAAAACATTAAGTGCCTCAAATTCTCCTTAGGTACCTCCATAATAATGGGCTATAATGAGGAAAATTTTACATAAATGATCCTGGAAACATAAAATTACATTTTTAAATGTATCTAAAAATGTATGAATACTATTTCTGAAACAATCATAATATTAGGTTGGTAATGAAATGACTATCTAGAAGGGGACTTTAAACATCCATTTAGCTGCACCACGACAGTCACCCTGGAAACCTGCATACATTTATCGGAAGCGTGTGATGTCCTAGATAGAACGGGCAGCCAAAGACGATGTCATTTCATTGCCTTGCATTCATACGGGTAATGGTAACATGGAGCGAGCGAGAGAGATTATTCTCCAGTTTTTTTAATCGTTTTGTTTTTATGATTAACTTTGCAGAACCTTACAGACCCGGAACTTCTGCACGTGCTTAACTCACCGTGAAATTGCGTGTATTTATTGACCTATAAAATCAATCATGCCTGCTTTGTGTAAGAGCAGTCAGTGTCGGAGAGGAGCACTATCCGACAGCTGAAGGCCGCCCGTGATAAACTATAATGTTACGTACCATGACTACCAATGGTAAGAATTTATATTTTATGTAACAATGAGTTTTTAAAAAATGTATGAATTGAACCTAAATAATATTATGGAAAAATGAAATGTATTAACTCCTTTATATTTTAATCACAATTGAATTACTTGTGAGTAGGAATACACATAACTCACGTAAACGTAGGCTGTATTCGTTAGGACGGTATTAGAGACTACTTCTCAAAGATCATTTAATACTCTAATAGATCTTAGTTGTGGTCCACCATGATGTTCTATTCATTAGCTTAAAAATAGCATTCTCTAATGAAAAAATGGCCAGTTACAATTGCCTTGCGGTCGACAACACATTGATCACCAGCAAGAATGAACTGCTACCTCACTAAGTGCTCCAAAATTTGCTTAAATTACAGTTTTCCCTTTTGATTGGCGAACTACAATTGACGATCCACTGAAATTTTGTCATCGACAGTAGGTTGAAATTTTCCCCCACAGAGTCCTACTACTCTCAGTGCAATCGATACATCACACAGCGGCGATCGGTCGACATGGAGCGCTTAATAAGATTTGGCGCCACAAAATACTCGTCAATCATCATAGGCCGAATGAAATGAGACCTCATAGCCTCGAGCTGGGATCTCATTGTGTGGTATCACAGGGACAACCTTACCGTGTCAATTGTGCGGCATCTGAGAGACAACCCTACCGTGTCAATTGTGCGGTGGCACAGGGACAACCTTGCTGTGCCAATTGTACGGTATCACAGAAACAACACTACCGTCTGATACACGTACAACATGCATAATGTGGAGTACACCTCGTGAGTCATTTTTGTGATTCAACCCTGCTAGTACGTTGCACGTATCAGCCGAATAATGTGTACATATACCGTTGTCCGAAGAACATGTTCACTCCTGTATTACTCGTATCAAATAAGTAAAGTAAGATACCCAGCTTGGGTAATGGTGTTACAGTCTACCAGTGCGATGCACACAGTATATAAATTCAAAGACTGGCATGCTGCGTGAGGTTTGCAGAATGGAATTACCAATGAAGTGTAGGTATAGGGTAAAACTGCAGTTTTTGCAGTCGTGTGGCATTCGATTTTGTGTGGTAACGGGCGTTAAAATTGCTATGGTTCTTTTGTTATAAATTGAAACCAGTATTAATTCTTGAATCTCATTTTCATGTTCTTTTATGTCTCTAACTCTTAATTGCTCAAACCTTTTATTCTCGGTCTTTGTTTTATCATGAGAAAATTGGCTACATTCGACACTTCGTTCCTCTTATCAGCCCATCTGTAAAACCAGCGTCAAATGTCCGAAGTTAGGTCCAAGGTCCCATCAATTCACGAAGTTTTATGATTGTATTCCATTCGCTTAACACGTTAAGTGCGGTTGTCTAGCAGGGGTAAATCTTTATTCGTACATACAGTCACTAGAAAGCTTTGAAAAAATTGCAGAACCTAACTTGAGTGGCCCACCGGTGGGTCACTTCGAACTTAACGTGTCAATAAATTCCTTGGACTTAAAAATGTTAAGTGCATGGGAGTCTACCATCAAAACAAGTGCCTAGACAGCATAGGATCTTGGATACTTAAAAACAAAGCGTCATTCAATTCTTTACCTTTGGGCTAGAACTTGAAGATTTTCATGGCTCTAGCCCAAAGAGTTCTTCTTAAGTAACACACCTGCTATTATCGCAAAACCCGACTTGAAATACGTAGAATTATAATCATGTTATCACCTATTCCGTAAGGAAAAAATCCTTCATAATCTAGTACTTGCGGTTATCTAAGCGTATTTAATTTGTCAAACTGGTTTGACATGGAATTATTACATTAGCGACGGCCAAAGGGAATTGATCATTTGGCTCCACTTGCCCACTAGATAAAGGCTCTGGTCCTCCCTGCCGAGGGCCCCGTCTCCAGAAGGTGCATGGGCGATTGTTCACGTGCAAGTCATGCTCTGGAGACTTTTCACAGCAGATGAGATTCAATCATACATTCAACGACAGTCCTGACGCTCAGATATACCTGTAAATTACCCTGTTAGACACAGCCCTCAGATTAGGGGCCGGCCTACTGGTCGTCAAATTACGCAAACCGATCGCAGTGTTTGCAGATCCTGCCTGCCTGTTGCGCGAACATGCGAAGTTAGCAGCTGGTGCCCTTCACGGACACCTGCTACTGCACCACCATTTATCACATTGCGATACAAAAAGAAAACCATTGTATCCAGTTTTGTAAATGTTATTTGATTATACCACAGGTTTGATTATACCACAGGAAAGAAGTTAGAATGGTTATTATGAGGTTTGCAGCTGAAAGTTCTGCAATTCTCCAATAGTGCCCGTAGCTGCACAAAAATCTATCACGTTGGAGCACGAAGGAAAAATAATTATATCTAGTTTAGGAGATGTTATACCATTGGAAAATGGATGTTAAAATTATCATAAAGAGAAGCTTGCAGCTAAAAGTTTTGTTTTGTACGAGTCTCTTAGTGGTGTCTGTAACTGAACCGCTATCACATGTCACCTAGGCAACACAATTGGACACTGTTTTGATGTGCAAATGCAGGAGAGGAAAAACAGTGATGGTTATAATAATTTCCTTGTAGTGTTGCCATATGGTTGGTTTTCTTAGTTTAAATTATTTTTTTGGATGACTTTTGAACATTTCTTTCGAGGGGCTGTATTAAAGCAAGTTAATAGTTTTGTATGATGTATCATTCACTTATTGGAATTACAGCTTTAAAGCCATTGTATTACCGAGGAAATTCACTGTTTTTGATTTGAAAGCGTACCGGAGTAGAGCAATATTATCAGTTCTGGAGATCAGTTTAAAAATGAACTAAACTGAACAGGAGCAACAAAATTTAGAATGCTGAAAGCGTTCTCTGAAGTAGTATATCAAAATCGTGTTTTGAAATTCTAAATATGTATCTGGATTGGAAAAATTGTTGATTTAGTACTTCTAGATTTTTTATCTATAATAATAAATTGCGATTTCCTCCCCCCTCTTACTAGGAGGATAAAAGTTTTTTTAGTTATTATTGTTTGCCATTTTATTTTATCAGTACGGAATGAGAGGCTTGTCACTTCTCTCGCCTCCGAAGTCGTGTTGTCATTACATAGCGTACCAGCGTACGTACCTGGTATTTTAGCAAAAAATTTAGCTCCGTTTAGCGACATTGAATTCTCTCTCGAACGAGCCTGCTGGGCTCGCTGTCTTGTATAGTATAAAATCTATTGAACTTTTTAAAATGCTATGCGTTTTTGAAAATGTTATATATGTATGTCCGTTTAAACATACACGTTAGAAATATCAGCATGAAATGCTACATACATACAGTGGTCGAAACAATTTAGTGATATCTACAGGAAGAATGATTGGAGAACATAACTACGGAAACTTATATTCCTCCCCTTCATGCGCTTTCCTGAAATATACATGCGTCCGTAACCTTATACTTAACACGTTGACTCCGAAGTGGTACGTATGTGTACCACTGAGGTTAAGTTCTGTCATTTTTTCAGATCCTTCTAGTGACTATGCGTACAAAGTGAAGTTTTACACCAATCAGGCAATCGGAGGCAACGTGTTAAGGGTCAGCCACACGGTTCATATCTGCTGCTGTCTTCAGGATGACCTGTACAGGACGACTGACAGGTGACCTGTGTGTGTGTGGTCCGCGCTCTCAGTGCTGGTTTGAGTGAGGTTACAGGTGCGCCAAAAGACGTGTGTCCGTCCAAGTGTCTTTACTTTCTTATTATGTCGCTCTACTTGAGGCTGCACGAGAACTGCAATATGTCAACTACGACTATATTCTTCTCGTTGTATGATATATGTTGCAAATAATATAATTTGAACACTCAACTCCAGACTTCATCAGGATTGGGCTATAAGCCATCTATGGTTCTCTTCTTTGAATACAGCATACATAATACAGGGTGCAACAACACAACTTCCTTTCTTCAAAACAAAGCGCATTTAAAAAAGGAAAATATGTTGCTGCACTCTGTACATTCAACCTTGTTTGTGGTTAACTTCATGTTTTCAATGCGTTCAAAACAGACATTGTTAATCACAAGAAATCCCCTAAAATTGGGCATGAGTTTGTTATTTAACTCGTTAATGATGTGCTCCTCCATGACCATAAAATCAATCCATAACATTTGCCGCACTTCCGTGTTTTAGTTCACCAAGTCTCACAAATTGCAAAAAACAACGAAAGAACTTTTGGCATAGCAGCTACACGAAGTGGGCGGTCTGGGCCGGCGGTGGCGGTTGCGTTCTCGTCTCCAATTTGCGAGGTGATGCTCCTCAACCTATGTCAAATCACACCTCTGCTACGTGAGCTCGTCCGCTAACGCTCAATCACACCTTTGCCTCGTGGATTTATTCACTAGACCTCCCCTATGAATCCCCTGTCAAAGATCCAAGCATAAATTCGTCTGACACATTAAATCACTCGCGAATTTAGCCGATAAAGTCAAATCACGGCCCGACGTAACATCCGTGGCGTCAATTCCCTTCATGAAACTGAATCGCTACTGTAAGATTTAGAGCTAAGTTCATGCATCTGCAGGTGTTGTACCGCCTCTAGAATCTTGTCATTCTTTTCCAGGAATACGCGGGATGGTTAGCTTGACGCATATGATTGAAACGGGCTTTTTTGATTTAGATATGGGTCATAAAGTACTGATATTTGTGAAAAATATCCAGAAACTAAACGTTTTCATGATATTTCGATATGTTTCATCAATATTCTTTCTGGCTTTGGAACATGGTACGGGTGTAGGGATGGAGAGCACCTCATAAATTTACAAGTTGAAGTATAATCACCACCTCAAGCGTGACTCGCAAATTTCTCCTTGGACTTAGATCACTCAGCTCATTTTAAATTGAAGTGGCGACTTGCATAGTCGGTAGCGAGGCTAATGGAAAGACGCGAGAGCAAACTGCAACTTGACATTAGTGAGGAATGCCTGTGTTCGTTTTGTGGTGAAATATTGGATATTTTTTCAATCAGTCTCGGCAAATGCACAGCGCAGGCGTCTCTAATGGCAAGACCTATACGACGACCAGTGCCTAAGAATTAAAAGTGTTCATCTAGACGTTCGGTTTGGAAAACGTCAAGTCTCTTGCCACAAAAAGTAACACCTAAACTTAAAGGGGGAGTATTTCTGGCGGAGATCTAACAGAATCGCTGGGCGTCACTTCTAGTTTTGACGTATATTTGTAATCTCGCTATGGAAATGTTTACATAGAAGCAGAACTTTCGAACAAAATCCTTGTAGATATTTATCTCTTACTGCCTAATGTTTGGATAAAAATACTACTCTGTAGCTGAGTCCTACAGTGTTATCACTAAGATTGCAGAGGATATGTGATGACACGGGAAATGTTGCTGGGGATTCAGGATATAGGTTCCTGGTACGCATAACATTGGTACCACGTTCTGTAGATGTACAGCGCATTTAGTTTTACTTCTACTAAGCTTTCAAGTAATAGTGTTTTTGTGATTAGTCGTCACTCCATTCCAGGGTATAATTATTTCGCATTTGAATAAAATTGAATGATTTTATTATTCTACCACAAACTTATTCGCGTCAGACACCATATGAAGCTGCTTTCACACTAGACACTGGAAAAGTGGGAGTACTTGTTCGGGGTTCTTGGGGGATGATTACTATAATGGTTACCTCTAAATACTTTTGGTCGTTCTAAGTGAACTTGTTGGTTTGTCTAGCAATGGGAATTGGTTACTTCTCAGTGATATAATAGAGGTCGGGAAGAATATACTGCGGTGGACTTAAATGAGAAGTCTGAGGTAGAAATATTTTGATCTTGACACGAGAGAGAATGGAAAGCGCCCTTCTCGTGAACGCTTAAAACTTGTAAGGTCATGTGTAAAATATTAATATTTTTGCGTTAGTTTTTTTGTATATTTATCGGGAAGGAAAGATGCCATAAGAGATCAGTAGTACATTCCTTACAGAAAGATAAACTTCTCAGTATTTTCACTCACAAAGTTAATCTGTTGACTACATCATAGCGTTAACCGTAAATCTTTCTTACAAAATTTACTCTTCGTTGTTATTTGCACAGCTAAGCAGTTTTGAACCCCAGCAGGAGTCGCAAACTTGTCAACACATTCGTCTGACCAAAATTCTACCAATAATTTTATAAGTACATACCAGGATGAAACAAATGTTCGAAATATTTGACACAGTAATGACCAGCTGAGGACAAGATACCTTGCATCAGACTTGGAATATGTAACGTACAGAATAATTTAAAAAAAAATAGATTTCATACGCAAACTTTTCTAGAATGTCACTTCAAGGAAAGTTTGAAGGTATAAGAAACTTGTTAATTTCTGGAACTAGCCGCACAAATTTCTCAAATCTCCAGAAAAAGTCGTAGATTTGAGAGATTTCCATTTTTGAAACGAAAAATTGAAGAATTTACTTCCCCTGAAGTTCCTTCTTCATATGATAAAACTTTCAAAGTTTCCTCCTGTTTTTTTCTTGCACGGTAAGCGCAATAAGCAGTCGCAACAAACTACACATTGTCCCAGTAAACACAGTAAGCAGTCTCAACAAACTACACATTGTCCCAGTAAACACAGTAAGCAGTCGCAACAAACTACACATTGTCCCAGTAAACACAGTAAGCAGTCTCAACACACTACACATTGTCCCAGTAAACACAGTAAGCAGTCTCAACACACTACACATTGTCCCAGTAAACACAGTAAGCAGTCGCAACAAACTCCACATTGTCCCAGTAAACACAGTTAGCAGTCTCAACAAACCACACATTGTCCCAGTAACCACAGTAAGCAGTCTCAACAAACTACACATAAAGCAGCTGTGAGCTTACACAGCAAGCAGATTGTAGTCAAATTTTGCTTGAGTTACGGCGGCCATCCTCACTGTCTCAGGCAGAGACAGCCTTGATATGACAGCACGTGCTGGGTGTTGGGAGGTGCTCCTAAATGTGGCTGTGGTGCTGCGTTGTCATGTTGCTGCCAGCAAGCTTTGCTCCTCAAACTTGACTTCGTTGACGTGCCTGCGTAGCTCACGCAGTAGAAGACATAACGAGGGATTTGGATCGCAAGAGAGCGACCACAATGACGTAAAGAGGCAAAATAATGGCAAAAATATCGGCCAGCCTAGAGCAGAGCTTGATTTTGGTACTAAAGTTAGAGTTGATTTATATGATTTGGATTGATAATGCAAGACTGCAAAACAACTTGACATTAAATTCACTAGATTTTCAATGTTTGGTGAGGTAATTGGAAACAAATTTCCTACCCTGTAGTGTGAACAGCCCAGCAACAACGCAAGGGTGAACAACAGGTGAGCGCATACAGTAGGTATCGCAAAATTAGCCAGCGTGTTTTTGGGCGGGGTGTGATGGGCAAATTAGAGCTCGCGCGGTCCATTACTGCTCAAAATTAACTCAGAATTGATCGTCAGTGATGAAGGTTGGGCTCATTTAATAAGAGCTACCTTGTGATGAATTACAGTGAAATAAGAGCTGCCTGCAGCTATAAATTCTATGGAAATATGGGAGCTCCTTCGTGTTAATTCCAGGGAAATTAACCCTACTTGTCGTGTAGATTCAATCACCAGCTTCCTTCAGACGACCTGACCGGGCAGCACGCAAAGGATGGTTGCACCCAGCGTAAAAGGGTGTAGGGTGCAGCGTGTAGGGTGCAGCGTGTAGGGTGCAGCGTGTAGGGTGCAGCGTGTAGGGTGCAGCGTGTAGGGTGCAGCGTGTAGGGTGCAGCGTGTAGAGTGCAGTGTGTTGGGCACAGCGTGTAGGGCGTGTGTATAAATGTACACAACTGCTTTTATTATATGGGATTGATGGTCGAATTTGATCTTCTAGATTCGATGGTGTGTGCTTTGATTTTCAAACTGACGTGTGTGTCAAGAGCAGCTTTGATAATTCGAAGCCTCATGTCACTCAACCCTTTTCAACCTTATCCCCTGTGCTCATCAGTGTCCAGTTTCTAACTATACACATCATTTATTAGTTCACATACTTCCATTTATTATTTGATTTTTTAGGAATATCACACCTTTTTATTAAGCTTGCTGTCCTGAAGTTGCATTCAATGTTATTTTTTTTTGAACAGTCGTGACAATACGTGATGTCATGGGATTATGGACCTTCGATTTGTATATAAATGCTCCAGGAAAATTACATGTTTTTAAGGCTCATCTTTGGTAACTTGCATCACATCTTCAGCAGTTGGGATGCTGGGTACGATAAGCTTATGTATATTAGGAGTGACTTTTTTAATGAGTAAATTCAGCAGTAAAATTACATGAACAAATGAATCAGTGTTCCCCGTAAGATATAATATGTACGTGTTTTCCAATACGAAAATGCTTCAGTGTTATTCATATTTTTTAATTCGCTTGTCAAGCGTGGAAATTAAGCAAATATAAGTTAAGCGTGGAAATTATTTCTTTTTCAATTAATCACCATGGAAGAACATAATGATGTTCATTAACAGCTAGTAATTAAAGTCACTGTGATGGTGACTTTGGGAGGGAATAGCTGACGCATATTTACTTTCATTGGGAGTTTTCAAGGCTGAGGGCTCATTCCCAACAAACAAGCTGAAACAACACAAGAAAAAACTCTTTTTTTATTCAAAAACTGATCTCAAAATTTTTTGCCAACATACAAAACTGGGTTGCGCCGTGCGCGAAATGAATGAACGTCCAGTATACATAGAATAGAATGAGGCAATAGGAAAGAGCTGTTTGGGAAATTCTTGGGTTGTAACCCAATTCTTATGCCGTCTAAAGTAAGGGCATCAATCACGCACATACACCTCAATCCCGCAAGCCAATTCAATCACACACATACACCTCAATCCCACAAGCCAATTCAGTCACGCACATACACCTCAATCCCGCAAGCCAATTCAGTCACACACATACACCTCAATCCCACAAGCCAATTCAGTCACGTACACGCACTTAACTCACTCACAAGCATTTCAGTCCTGTACGTGTGCTGCAATCATATTTAGGTCCCAGAAGTTAGGGACATAGAAAGTTAGAGAAGGTTGCATGCTGATCGGTAGAAAATTTTTGAAGTATTAAAAGGACTTCATGATGCATCTACTGATATGACTCAAAAGTGTACATGAGATTTTTACCAATTTTCTTGTCGATTTCCCAGACGGATACTAGAAAAAAGATGGAACGTAATAGAGGTAATGTGTAGTTTGCACACCTTTTCACGGAATAAGTTTGTAAAAAATCAACAGTTGAGCAGGAAACGATCCGACTTGAGTAGCCTGTTGGCGGTAATCACCCAGAAAAAAATGCACAAAGCATTGCTCTTGTACGTCATCATAGACCAAATCTCAAGGCAATGATACGTTTAGAGCATCATTTAATTTATTTCTCGAACACCAGAAGCTAATACAGAATGTAATGCGGAATTTAATGCATAAATTCCTTTTTTCAGAGGAAGTTCCTTTCAAAAACGAAGTTATGTTGCCTCACCCTTTACAACTTTCACTCAAGCCAAATGAAGTTGACTTTCTTTTGAAATATTGGTGCAAATTGGCCTCTTAGACGGTAAATAGCTGTTATAAATATTAACATATCGTTTGTCACTAACAAGGAGGACCGATAAAAAATTGAAAATTAGGGCATTGGCGACTTGTTTTCGAACGTTTGAGACAATAGATTTGAATTTAAGCATTTATATTCATATATTTATTCATATTATTCTCGTTTGAGTTAAGATGATTTTTTTCAACTTATATCAACTTATAATTCTCCTAGAATTCAACTTGTCTCGGTATAACTTGTCTCTCTTCTATATTCCTCTATTCAATAACTAAAGTCTCATTACTCACCAGTGCAAACTTTCAGTGTTTCATGCCAAAATTTACTTGAACAGGAGTAGGCAATGAAAAAAAAGACTGTGGTGTTCCTTTTATCATTATTCGCTATTTCCAAGTGAGGTAGTTGCACTCTGTGGTAATTTTGAGCTCTATTTTAAATTATTAATTCTTATTTCCAAGTGAGGTGCTCTTGCTCTGTGGTAATCTTGAGCTCTATTTTAAATTATTAATTCTTATTTCCAAGTGAGGTGCTCTTCTCTGTGGTAATCTTGAGCTCTATTCTATATTATTACTTCTTATTTCCAAGTGAGGTGCTAGTGCTCTGTGGTAATCTTGAGCTCTATTCTATTATTACTTTTTATTTCCAAGTGAGGTGCTCTTGCTCTGTGGTAATCTTGAGCTCTATTCTATTATTACTTCCTATTTCCAAGTGAGGTGCTCTTGCTCTGTGATAATCTTGAGCTCTATTCTATATTATTACTTCTTATTTCCAAGTGAGGTGCTAGTGCTCTGTGGTAATCTTGAGCTCTATTCTATTATTACTTTTTATTTCCAAGTGAGGTACTCGTGCTCTGTGGTAATCTCCAGTTTGTGTTCAAAGGAAGGAACAATTTTTTGTACTTGTTGTCATTATACGTATCTCCCTAATTTTCTAAGTTTAGGGCTAGAAAATGTAGTCTCTTGTTTGATTTAAATATTTAACGTTTATTCTTAATGAGCGTTAAGCTTTCGTCAAATTTTCCTCATTGAATCTAGATACATAAATACTTTGCGAATGATAGGTGAAGTTATTCGTTTTGGTTAGTATTACAACTTAAAAATATACTGGATGACGTGCAGGACCAGAATAATGGCGTCATGGTTTTCTTCCCAGAATTTCTCTACATACTTTTCCAATAAAGTTAATGTTATTACAGCGATATAAACATTACTTTTTCATGTAGGTGTTAACGTAAAAAATGATTTTTTCTTTACTTTTCGAAAACTGTAACAGAATCTGCCTCGTGTTATGAACATCATTCTTGACCAAGAATAAGGAAGTGTTCCAGATTTCTTATTGCGGGCTCGAGGGATCCATAATTCTCCAGGTACAATGTTCCATAATTTGCGACTGGCGTGATCATTAATTCGCACCTGCGGCCTAGGCACGACGACCGAAGCCACCTAGGCGGCCGCAGCTAATGTAGGACAACCGTGATGTCATTCTTAGAGTCTCAAAATCCACTCATGAATCTTAATGAGCCCGTTAACTAGGTGTTATAATCCCTGGCCTGAATCTTAATGAGAAGGCCGAAGTCAAAGACCATGTTTAGTCATATCGTGCAAGCGATGTAATGAGAAGGTCAAGAGGATAAGCCGTTCTGAATACCAATGAATGGCTTGCTAGTAGGCGAGGCTCCATCGCAAGCCCTACGCATGCATGAAGTAATTTGCTGTTTTTATCTGGGCTCACTTTTATGGGGAGTAATTGGCCTGAATTATGCTATGAAATATTAATTTAATAATTTTTTTCTTGCAGTTTTTTATACATACACGTAAAACTTTGATTTTTAAGAACTTATATCCATACAAATCTCTTGATATACTTGTGATATTTGAGGAGCTTTTCTTGCTGGTAAATTAATAGCAGTATAAATTTTCATTACACTTTTTATACGATTAATTGCTGCATTATTTTCAGAGAGTTTGCCTCTGGAGCTCAAGTTCGTGAATGTATGAGGACTCTAGACTGCAGGGACAAAAATTCACAAGAAAATATTCAGTACTAATAACAATTTGTTCACTGGATCAATTTGTGCAAGTTGCTCGTAGTGAATACAAGGGAGACTCGAGAATCCAACCTGCTTTATAAGTTTCACCAGCTTGCTCTCAAGCGTTAATATTTAGTGTGCGGATGTTGAACCCTCGCAGTGTGATGCACAACCCGCACAACTAATCTTGTCCATGAAGGAAGATGTGCAGGTCTGTCGGGCACGGGTTTGAACCCTAGGAAACCCTCATGCAAGGTTTGGGGAACTCTACTTTTTGTAATTTAGATTCATTTTTAATTCAAATCAGATTGAAGTCGGAGATCGGAAAGATTGAGATCAGAAATAGGAAAGAATACTCTCTGTCATGTCACTTGCTACAAAGTTTTGCCGGACACAAAATGAGTTCACAAGTATATTTTTTTGCATGAAACAATTACAAATGCATTATCATTAGTTGTAAAATATGAAAAATGAAAGACGACCTCTCGAAATGTTTCAGCAAAGTTAAAGTACATTATGCGTTCATTACGTATATACAGAGCAAGCACGCCATAGACAATTACGTTTAAGACGTTCACACAGAAGATTAAAACCACTTAATATTTACAGTGATTGCTTTTACAATACGTGTTACATTGTTGTTGTAATAGCGATCACCTACTTCAAGAAATCGTCTATTGTGTTCCCTTACACAAGAGTGAACAAATGTACGAATATTAACCTTAAAAAATCGATAAATACTATTGACTAATAAAGTGAGGTCCAACCCAGGTCTACTGTGCTCCTCTGCTCTAAACTGAACTAATGCTAGGATTTTAACTTGCATACTATAATACATAAGCATTGCTGTATAAGCTGTGCATAAAATTGATTTTAACGGTGACGAAGGCTTTGTTTTTATAATCTCGACACACTAGTTTAAAAATTAAAATTCTATAACGTTCATCATCCAAGGGGAAAGGTAATTAGGTGTGCTCAGTTAAATTTCTTAATATACATTTGTATTTGCAACTGAACAATAAATTTCATACAAGACATTTATTCATAATCAAACTCTGATATTATTTATCAATGCATTACTTTTTATGAACACATGTATCAACCAAAATTGCAAAATCTACTAATGTTTCTTCGAGAGATGCAGCCATACATGGAGACCTATAATATTTCTTTTATTGTATAGAATAGAATAGAATAGAATAGAATAGAATAGAATAGAATAGAATAAGGCAATAGGAACGAGCCGTTTGGCCCATTCTTGGTTCAATCCCGAATCAGACAAGACAGTTCCAAATGGAGATTCTTCTATCCAAAACACCGTGAAATTAAAAGCACGCAACCTTAACTAAATGTCTTTCTGATTTAAATCCTAATATGCAACTGTCGGGAGGCAAAAATTGAAATTTGAAGCCCCACACTGTAAGTTGTCACTTATTCTATACAGAGGTTGACGATCGTCTACGTCTCCAAGTCTTTGTTCCTGACTTATAACCGGTAGAATATCAAGCCAATTGAACAAATCTTTATTTTATTTTTATCACAGTGTGCAAGCTAGATATAGCACGTACATAACTTATCGCTAAAACAGCCCAATATTAGCATAAGGCTTAGAATAAAACATCAAATTTCTAAACATTACTTACTATGCATCCGTGCTGTAACCGGTATTAAGGCGTAACACATTAAATAAAATTAGATCTATGTATGACTGACGTGAAACAGCGAACGTGCATTCTAAAAGTGCTTCATTTCTCATTATACGAACGTAGTGAAGTTCAGTTCTGTAGTTAACAAGAACAACGTCTTGTCTCGTTGACTAATTGCTCTGGCATGTGACGTAAGTGCCTTAGTGAAGAATAGAAGATACTGCACATAGAGAGATCTCCTGCCGCGTGACTAATACATCCAGTTTAGATTAATAAGGTGCCATAGCAGTAATGTATTAAGATGAAACGGTCAGGCCTCAATCAGCTACTTAATTTAACTGGCCGGTTTTGTACTCATCCAAGCAACGCTGCTACAGTATGTCTGGGCACGCGCGCTCTATCATGTCGAGTCGAGATTTTTGAATCTCTGGAGTCAATGGAATTCGGGAGCACGTATAGCTTTCTGAGTCTGGATTAGTTGTAGCGTCATAGAAGAGGAGATCAGGAAACCACTTAAATCAAAGATACGTCGAATTAAACCTGAAGTCAGACTGACATCTGCGAATGTTGCGGTCTTCATAAGCTCAGTGTGTAGAATCTGTAAACCTGCGTGATGATAGTTTCCGTAATTGCTCGATTCGGGTTAAAGCGAAAATTGACTGCCGTATTTGAGGTGTTGTTGCTAAAGAACGTAACTTTGTATTACTGTTGTGTGTAGCAACTTTTGGACTTTCCAACACTACCTGAATGTGTGATGTTTCGCTCCTGTGTGTTTGAGAACAATGATTAGTTAATATTTCACTGACGATTTAATGAGCAACTGAGGAGTGTGTCTTTTCAAATTAAAATGACTCACAGTGTTTCTGTGTCAGTGACAATAATGCATTGTTGCTCAATTTTGCAGGCTGTTAAAAACTTTTTCTCCGAGAGGAGGAGACGAAGGGTATTAGTCTTCTGACTATTTTCGATAACACAGGCGAAAATTTCAAATTTAATACCGAATTGAATATGAAGAATACGAGCGTTCATCGAAGGTGAAACGATTTTACTTTTAGAGCGAGAAAGCTCGTACTATTACTTGAAATAGTTAGTGGAAATGCTGAAAATTATTGAGTAGGAAAACGCTTCCAGCTGATTTTATTTTTCACTTGAAGTAGCACTCTTTGAGAAAGATTAAGATAACTGCTCTTCTCAGGAGTTGTGCTGTTTGTGTCGGTCCTCATGTTCTTTCTAGATTAAACTAATTTGTGGCAGGATTCAGTTGTATGTATATTTTTTCATTTATATTTATATTTCAGTTTACTTGCAGTAGTCTGTATGGTATGAGTTCTTGCAAGAGAGCAACTCTTTCCGTGACTGTTTTTCTATTCTCCGATCTTGAAATGTAAGCTATGACTTTCGAATGCAGACAATAAGTTTTCAAGTGAAGTCAGAATATACGTTAAGAACGGCAGGTACACCGGACGTTATAACTAAACGTGTTGGTGAAACTAGAAACTCGACGTAGGGATGCTCTCTTGGGACATATTCTTGCTCCTATATGCTACGTTGCTGACGACCAATAATTATCTTAATCTCTCAAGACTCACCTGTTGCTTAGTCCTAATAAGCTGTTAATTGAGTTTGATGCGCCTCACGGTGGCGGTGGCAGCTGATTCTGTTAGCTTATAGACTTTCGATTAATTGTCGGTGATAAACCAAGGTTCGCCTGCGGTCGGAGATAAATACCCTTCCCTGCACATTACCTGTCGATGAAAAACATTTCCTAGCTGGTGGGCGTAAATTTGCTTCAATTTGCAGTTGATTACTTCTCAGTGATAAGTCCTTTTTTAACTGGTGGTCCTAGATGTAGCCAACTCTATTCAACATTACTTGTCGATGGCAAACATACTTGTTCATATATCTGGCTTTATCGTTCTCCAGCATCAGCCCTCAATCATTGTTTAAAGAGAGCCTTTTTCCCTCTAAATTGGTCTCAGATTTAGTGCTTACCATTACTTAACTCTCTAAATTAAATCACGCTCACCCCTAACGTGATGTTGATCGCATTCAACGATAATGAGAATTTGCTTTTGATAATAAACTTGTCAAGTTTGCAGGGCTCCTTTACTTTTATAAAAACGTTAGTTGGTTACTTCAACTCAAATATCTGTTAGGCTAAAGCTGTTGACAATTTCTTAACTTCAAATCTTGCATAACGATCATACTTTGTAATAATCACGTGTTAACGAATTTAGAATAGAATGAGGCTATAGGAACGAACCTTCTGGCCCATTCTTGGGTCGGATAATTACTTCGATAATTATTCGGTTGTTTTACCCAAGTCCCATGCCGTATTTCTAGCCGCGTCAACCATGTCGGCAGCGGGATTCGAACCCGGGTCTTCCCGCTCGAAAGCAGACTCACTCACCAGTCGACCAAGCTGGTGATGAAGTCGACCAAGCTGGTGAAGCCGGTCAGTATTTACAATTCATAATTATCACAGAATATATTTCATTGAAATGGCTCCTCATTTTTATGATCGATGCCTTGAATTCTGCCTAGCTTCTGCATTCAAAATGGAAGCCGGAGTTCCTCTCAACATATGAAAATTCCCGACATTTCGCCTATAAATTTTTCAGAAGCAGCATAAAGTGTTGAACAGTCATCTCAAATCATCGTCTAAATTTGAATTTAAATTAAATCAATTGCATCGACCATAAAATTGGGAGGATAGGTAGTTAGTAAATCGTTTTTCATTTATTCTTGACATGTCTAGAAACGAGAAAAGAAGAAAATAAAAAAATGTTGGTATATTTTTTGAACTCTTTTTACAAAAAATGCAATATGAAAGTTTGTCGCTACAGTGTATAGTAAAGAACTAAATCTTTATTCCTACATCGTCTTGCAGACAACGAAGTTGAATAGAAAAATGCAGTACATTAAAACTTTTACCTGATACGCCTGAATACCTCTTCATTAACATAGTGCGCTATAGAACATCCTTATATATAAACTAATTTTTATTTTTTCAATTAGCTATTGTTTCAATGAGACACGTTCGTTTTCAGAAGCTCCAATTCGCTTGCTCAATAATGATTGCATCCTCACATTATTATTTCCATGCTCGCATTATTTCACATGAGACAATTTAAAACACATACAAAATACATCAACATATCTGAATTCTTTCATTTTTTATTCTCTTTTTTTCTTGATGACGAGGCTCAAATCTGAATGAAACTCTGAAGTATGTAAAACAGTCGTGAAAGTGTGATTCTTTTCCACTCTGTAAAGAAGAATCGTTTCTGCATACTAAGCCTGTTACGAACAAACGTCGTCTTCAGTGTGTTGGATAACGCTTTGCGTATCTCTTCACAAATCTTTAATAATTTAAACAGCAATTGATAAATTAATATGGATATGTTGGCCTGCACTTCATGCATATGTCAACCTCATACCCTGTCTTCTAACGCCCATCACGAGGTGGGCTCACTATTGATGGCTAAGACTTTTACCACCAACGCACGCCTCACAAAACACGACTTGCTACAGCGTGGAGTTGGTCCAGCCTATAGCTCCCAATGTACATCTGTCACGAACACCATTCTCGCCGCGATGAAGATGTCATCAGGTTTCTTTGTCAATTGTCCAAGATCCTAGCGGGGAGTCCGGGAGACTAGCGGGAAGCTCCGGCAAATGTCGCTGTGTTGGTGTTGGAGGGAGTTTAATAGGCATTTATTGGCCATTATGTAACTGGGCTGAAGGCTTTTAGTCCTGTGGTCATCAGCTCCTGCTGGGAGAGTGAAGGCATTTCTTTTTCGTTCAGAGAATTAAGTGGGCGCGGTAGTTCTCGGTAGATTTACTATGAACAGACTCCGTATACTTAGTAAACTGTTCATGTAAGACGGCTGGGTAAACTGTGATAGGAGGTCGGCCTATCCATGTCTGCCAAACCAAAGAAAATTATTAGATTGTTAACACGTTGCCTCCGATTGCCTGACTGGTGTAAAAATTCACTTTGTACGCATAGTCACTAGAAGGATCTGAAAAATTACAGAACCTAACCTCAGTGGTACACATACGTACCACTTCGGAGTCAACGTGTTAAGCTTCGTCAAGCTTAGCTTTCGGAAGCACAAAGATCATGACTACTCAATTAGTTTCAATCAGTGTTCGAAAATTTATCAAACTGTTTTTTCTTTTCTCGTTTATGTTCCTGGAGCTGTATCTTCACAGCAGGTGCTTCAATAATTTTATTATGAGAGGTAGAAGCTTTCAAAAAAATTTTCTCCGACCGTCCGATCCTGCAGGTTTCAGTGAAATAACTCAGAAATTTTTACGTTCAATTTCTAAATTGTCTTGTCCTCTGAAATTCAGCACTGTTTTTTGAAACCATCTTACCAGCGTAGTGACGTGAAATTAATTTGAATACAATACCCGTATTAAAGGTAAACTCTAGTGTTTTTAGAGTGACGTTCCATGAAACTTGTAATTTGATTGAATTTAATGTGCGTATTGACCGTTTGTTCTACAATGCAGCCCACAAAAAATTCGATGAAGGTGTTCCTGGTACACTTCCTTTTACGTCACTTGATGTAGGTCCTCTAAGTACATTGCCATTTACGCCATTTGATGGTGCTCTTAAAACATTTCCATGATGGAAATGTTTTTGATGGGGTTTTAAGCACATTTCCATTTATGCCATTCGATATAGGTGTTCTTACTACACTCTTTACGTCATTTGATGTAGGTCTCCCTAGTATATTTTCATTTACGTCATTTGATGAAGATGTTCTTATATTTACGGCACTTCTATTCTATTTCTATTCAATTCTCAAAAAATTGGTTTCGTCTGCCGTCTATAGACCATGCACTTGAATCCAGTTCAAACTTTAACTCTCAATACTGTCAATTTATTCAATAGTGAATTTCAATTGATGAAAAGTTCACTACGAAATCAGGCGGTCCCGATATTTCTTATCAACGTCGTAGATTGTACTCCTAAACTTACCAAAAGATTGAAGTACAAATAACACTCACTTGACAATTTAAGATTTTTGCACTAGTGACAGCTTCCTACATTCCTAGTCATAAGTCTAAGGAATTACCAAGTTTGAACCAGGTAAAATCTTGCTTGTCTTGGTACACAAACAAAACGTCGTCATATTTCAATGTGGACTCTCTGAGTTTTCAGATTTAATGTTGAATACAAACCATAAGTAAACTTACAATAAAGTATCTTTAGCTGCTCTGTTAACACGTTGACTCCGAAGTGGTACGTATGTGGACCACTTAGGTTAGGTTCTGTAATTTTTTCAGATCCTTCTAGTGACTATGCGTACAAAGTGAAGATTTACACCGGTCAGGCAATCGGAGGCAACGTGTTAAACTTCTTAAATTGGCGGAATTAAACACAACTAGTCACACGTATTGTCTTCTGAAGTTCATGTTTGACTTAAATTAACTCTAGAAGGGTAAGAAATTGAAAAAAGAACACATATATTCGGGTGTAAATATCATTCGCTTCCACGGACTAACAGATTTTTTATTGCATTCTTCAGCGCTGTCACGTATTTTAATCAGTCTACATTTGGCTAGCTCGTGGTACATTTGTACAATTGTTCTGTGATATCAACAAGCACATCGGGCTGGTGTATCGAAGCATCTCCTCTTTTGCTGGCAGGACGTACCCTGTGTGGCCAGGGTTCCTCAGCGTTTAGATAAGAAAACATTACATTTAGATAATCTAACATTCCAGCTGAGCCACAACATTATTTTCAGATAAAGGAATACTACGTCACTTGTTTGTGTTGGGGAGCGTAGTCGTCGTGTTATGTGTACAAGTGATGTTGGTAAGTGCGTTTCGCCTTATGTTTGCCTTTTATTATCTATAACTTTACATTGTGTCATGAATACATGTTGTTCCGAGTCTATTGAAGTGAAAGTTTGAATTTATACGAAAGATATTTAAAGATATGTCAATATTCCCTGATAAGTGAACGATATTGATATATTTTCTTTTAGTAAGGGAACGATTTAGATCAGGGGTTCCCAACTTTTTTTTCGCCTTGCACCCCTAAAGAAATTTCATTCGAATCTCGCACTCCCTGAAATTTATATTTTGCTCCAGGATAAATTATGCGAATTCCCAATAATATTTCATAAAAAAAATATTGTCACTTATTCTTTAATATAATTTGTGAAGAAAATTACAAATGTATCCCTGAAATATACAATAAATTAACATTGAAATAAACCTCAGAAAATTAATTTCTTAATTGAAATAGAACAAATAACTAAGTAGTAAAAAATAGTACTAAATAATACAAAGGCTAGTTTTCAAATGCTTGAAAAATTTCACTTTTTTCAAATACAACAAAAATAGCCAGGCAGTGAGACGTTTACTTGGACCTTTTTCGCACCCCCTGGAATATCGTCTCACAACCACACGGGGGGTGCGAACACCCCTAGTTTCGGAACCCCCGAGTGAGATGAAAGAATGGCCCCCCCTCCTCATTGAGCTAATGATTTAAGGAAGAAAATTTTCCCTTGATGAGTGATTTTTTTAGGGAAAAAATTTCCCCTCGATGAGTGAACGATTCAGAAAATAACTTTTACTTGATGAGTCAAGAATTCCCTCAGATGAGAGAATTCCTTTGTAGAATAGTCCTGTTTGCTGTGTTTCTGAATTATCATTAGGAAGATTTCCTTCTATTTGTGCCGGGTAGAAGGAAAAAAGATGCTCCTCTCTACTTCCCTCCCTAGGGTCTGTAATGATCTTTTTTAGTAAAATTAGCAGTGCTTGTGTTATTTATAAAAATCGGGGAAAAAAGAAACAAATGTGAAAGTTGCAAAACTGCAAAAATACCTCGCGTTTTCCTTTGTACTGTAAAAGATTATTTATGTTTTGTTTTCTTTTTGCCTATGAGTTATTGTATTTGGAAAGGAAACTCCTTCTAAACCACAACAACGCATAAAATAATTAATGGGCCCTGACACATCGTCAGTAGCTTTAGCATCATACAGTGTGACAGTACGCGGATTGTGGTACCCAGTGCAGATTCCGCGTCTGCCTTCTTACCGTCATGCACAATATTTGTTGCTTCTTATGTTCACCATCCTCAGGAACATCAGACGCAGAAAAATCACCATCCTCAGAAACATCAGACGCAGCAACATCATCCTCAGTAGCATCATCAGCAACATTGCCATCCTCAGGAACATCAGTTGCAGCAACAGCACCATTCTCGGTCACATCAGCAGCAGCAACAACATCACCATCCTCAGTAACATCAGCAGCAGTAACATCAACATCACCATCCTCAGTAACATCAGCAGCAGTAACAGCAACATCACCATCCTCAGTAACATCAGCAGCAACAACAACTTCATCATCAGCTGCATTATCATCTTGATCAGCAGTATCATCAGTAAGGAGCAACATCATCAAAAGCATCAGCGTCTGCAGCGTTGTCACCACCAGCCTCATCATTCAGCGTCCCAGCACTGCACCATCACTTGCACCATGACCATCGCAATGCCGCATCACAGTGATGCGCATCACACAATGCACCATCACTTGCACCATAACCATCATCATTCAGCATGGCGGCAGCCATGAGCAGCAGCATCATTATCATCTCATTATGATCATGAGCCGGAGGATGAGAAGTATCGGTGGGGGATTTGTTTTAAACAGTTCATTACCAATTGGTCGTGCTAGTTTAGACCGGCCTCGTCCATCTTAAGCTGTGCCTCCGACACAGACCTGGTGGCCAAATCCAGCCTTTCCTCTCCCACCTGATGTGTTCCTGCGTCTCGTGTTTGAGCGTGCTGTGTTTGAGCGTGTTGTGTTTGAGCGTGTTGTATTCGTCCATGTTGTATATGGGCTATTAGTGCGTGTTGTATTTTGGCTATTTATGTGTGTTGTATTTTGTCTATTTATGCGTATTGTATTCACGAGTTTTGTAGCACATTGTACTTTGATCAAAGAGGCAATGGTAGTTATTCATCTTGTTAGGAGTTTTGGGATATCAAAGTAGTTCCACGAGAGGCCTCTCAGTTGTCTCGTTTGCGACGATTTACTGTCGCTCTACCATAGTAGCAGTTTACTTCAACGCTGCCACTATGATCACCAATAATGGTGGACAACGTACTCGTCGACACAATTACTCAATTAGTACATATCAGTCAACAGCTCAGTGAGTTGTCGTGCAGGCTTATCAGTCTGGGTCTTACGCTCTAAGTCCTAGAGTAACAATACTCAACCAACGTATCATGGCTCTATGCTTGTCTCGGCATGTAACCCTTTGCCATCGAAATGAACCCTAAAATCCTTTTGAAAAAGTGTGTTAAAACAAGATCTAAGGTGTTTATCAATCCAGCAATGCACTCAACAGTTATAAAACTCTCAGAATATGTTACGGTTCTGCTCGCTTCTACGCAACTGGTAAAAATATCAGTCGATGAGCACCTTGTGGTCATATTGCATTTCTCTTCAGGAAAAAAATGTGGACGGTAAAAGATGAAAGTGAACACTTTTCGTACCAAAACAATGTCTGCAAATCCTAGTGCAAGGCTGAAATACAGTTTTCATTTAAATGTAATTATGTTAAAGCGGCTCTGTTTAAAAGCACCGCAGCAGAAATTGATCGCCTGCGAGAAGAGACAACTTTTGTGAAAAAAAATATAAAAAGGTTCTTAAGAACTTCAAAAAACTTGATAAAAACATACCTGTCGATATTTTATAATCTATTCTTTTACCTAGAGAACCAAACGGAGACTCCTGTGCATTGATGCAGCCAGTCCCTTGAAGTCTTCGTTGATTAGAGTGATACAGAGGGCGTTCAGCTCTATGATAAGTCGTGGAACGGAGGTGATGGCAATGGCGAGCTAGTCTTTCTTGAAAGATCAATAGTTTCAATAGGATTTAGGTAAAGGCTATTCCTAGGCTACTCCAAAATACTGATATTGTGTTCAACAATGTAATTTTTACATATTTTGAGGTGTGGCAGAGAGCTTCATCTTGCATAAAAAATGTACGCCATGAATAGCATAAAAAGGGAGGAAATGATCTTTCAGAATGTTCATGTAAGGATCAATGTTCATTGCTGTGTTTTTAGGTATAAAATAAGAGCCATTCTTCCCACATATTCTACTAAAGGTTCACCTCACCATCGCCTGGCCAGGTGGCTTAACATTACGAACTGTATGGTGGAGGTAGAAGTGGCTGGTGGTGGCGGGTCCCCGCACTTCCCCAGTCGCCCCTCAGATGCATTTAAGGCCGCTTTCATCGGAAAACATCACTTTCATCCAATCGTCTTCAGTACAGTGAAGATATCTTTCTTCAAAACTGAATGTTTTCTTCCACATGTTGAGGGGTTTCTGAAGAGGGTATCTTGGAAATCCAAGATCATTCTGCAGGCGATTTGAATGGTCCGAATCAACACATTTTTCTGGAACTTGGGATAATCTTTTTCCAATTGGGCAGTTCTAATCACGGGACTTTACAACGCCTTCCTCCGTAAGGACAGATCAGTCTCCCTGAAAGTAGTCTTTTGCATCCCAGTCCCAAGTTTCCGCAAAGGAACAACGTTAGGATAAACCCAGAGTAGCCATCCTCCTCACACTTGCTTTTCCTCTTCCTGTCTGGGACCAGATCTATTTTGTAAAAATATTCTCCTTCTCCAAGTAAAGGATTCGAGCCTTTTCTGCTTCAGAGACGTTCTTATGTATCTCTAAAACCATACACACAAAAATAACTCACCCACTCGAACATAACGAAAATAGTCCAACTGAACAGAAAACTAGCGGGAAAACAACACATGCTACGCGACAGCTAGGAGGAAATTGCGACCTAATATCGATTTCTTTCAAACTACAAGGGTGTACATAGCTGTCAGAAATATGATGTATGAAAAATTCTCCATATGCTCTAAAACGTCACCAAATTTGATCGCCTTTTTTCGTGTTTTACTAGCGCAACCCGATCAATTTCTGTTGCGGTGATTGCGCCTATTTTTGCTTGAGACAAAATTTACATATGATATCTCATATGTGTTTGTTATCTCGATAGTTTTTCGTGATATTTATATGCGTAAGATACTTTTATAAACCAAAAAAACATTTAAGCTTGGGTTCCTTCATATAGAAGAAATCTATAAGAGTAATATTACATTTATCTACATGAACACCTAGATGAAATGCTCAAACAGAAGTAAATGAAAGTATATCTTTATGTTTGGAGCAGTACATGGAACAGAAAATGGGTCTCATAATTATTATCACAAGATAATACGGAATAAAAATATACATATACACAAACGTAGTAATTATTCGAATCCAAAACAAACAAATGGTTCCTGAAATGAATGGAATTCATCTATTGAAATATAAGTTTCACCGTAAAGGTCAATCAGAAATTTGGGCGTTCCTTAGATTTTCAAACAAGAGTTGAAAAAGATAAAAAATCATAGGCTGTTTTTGTATTGTTGTCCCTGTTAGGCCAAATGGGCTTCTAAAAAGTAGTGCAAACAAGGCCGAATTTAGTGAGCACATCTAATTTAATTGTAGGGATCGTGCCTTGCATTAGACATGCTTCTCTATTCCTACGTGTAGCGTGTCTACGATTGAGGGATGAGCACTTTCCCTTTCTCTATAATTACGAGCTTTATATCGAGCTATAGACACTCGACTATTGTTTCAAATATCAAGCTACCGAGACTAATGTGGATGCTGAGCTGTAAGAGTTGCTGAATGCATTGAACTATAGAATGCAATGTTTCAGATACTGAGCTGTAAGCTATACACGTGTGCTAATGTTTTAGCTGTTGTACTACAAAATCAGTTGGGTATCGTGCTATAGGAAATAATGTCAGATATCGTGCTGTAGAAAGTAACTTGTCAGATATCGTGCTGTAAAAAGTAACTTGCCAGATATCGTGCTGTAAAAAGTAACTTGCCAGATATCGTGCTGTAAAAAGTAACTTGCCAGATATCGTGCTGTAAAAAGTAACTTGTCAGATATCGTGCTGTAGAAAGTAACTTGTCAGATAACGTGTTGTAGAAAGTAACTTGTGAGATATCGTGCTGTAGAAAGTAGCGTGTCAAATATCGTGCTCTAGAAAGTGACGTGTCGGTTATCATTCTAAAGAAAACAATGTCAGATATTGTGCCATAGAAAGTAATGTGTCAGACATCTTGATGTAAACAGTATTCAGTCTTTAAAACAAGCTTGCATTTCTCATATTCTGTCGACGTTGTACATTCTTGATAAAGTATATTTCACGGATGCAAAAAATACACAGCTCTATGAAATGTTCTGATTCCCATGAGCGAGTAAGCCATGACTTTTATAAAAACTGCTACGCTCTGTGCACCCGTTTATCGAAATTTGTTAATGATTCATACGTTATATTATGTTTTAAAAACTATGTTTCATCAGAATAACGAATGAATTTAATTTCAACTTGGATGAAAAATGTTTCAGCTAAATTTGCTTTATTCTGCAGCATTATTTTAGATTAATTTTATGAATAGTGTCTGTGATGGGAGCCCTAAAAGAGTATCACAACACTTGTTAATTGATTTTTAAATTGAATGGTACGTAGGGACATTTATTAGAAGGATGTGACTTCATTATTCGTGTGTGAAACTAAGTGACCAATGCCATCACAAACTTTGCATTCTTGGGCATGATTGTTACGAAGATCAATGCATACACGTAAAAATTGTATTCAAGTGAAAGTTAATGTAAAATGATTAGTTGTCACTAGGTAATAAAAAATATTATTTGTATTTCGGTTCAATTTAGCTGCATTACGTATTTTTTATTGGGTCATTAAAACAAGTAAACATGACATATTCGAATTTGAGTGAGAAACTTCAAAGTGCTACAAAGAAAAAGTTAAACGGTTTTGCTTGCTTTATTTGAAGGAAACATCAGTATTGTGTTGCTCGTTACAGGTAAAAGATATCGGGTTAATGTTTAATACTATACAAATGTTTTTGATATAAGCTATTAGATACTGAGCTATTATATCTTTTTATCACTAGTAAATTTCATTAGTGTATCTTTATTATTAGAGTATACCTTATTTTTACGCATTTTGACCTTTCGTATAAGTAAGAGGGCGTTATGCCCTGTCTGTATTACTTTTTTCTCTGTGTTGTCTTCGTTATCTTGTTAGAAATGAAACTCCTCGTCTGTGTATTAAGGAAAATCCTTGTAAATTGTATTTGGAGGTTATTATTAGACCCATGCCATTTAAAAGAAATGTTGAAATATTTTAAACAGAGACATCAAAATTATTTTCCGTAATACCGTATCCCGCACACTTGTGATATTAGTCGATAACAATGATGATTAATGAATTTAGCAGTAAATGTCCTAAAAATGGCTCACTTTTTGCACACCGAACGAAAAAAGTGTTCGTAGTGATGCGCCCGTACATCTTTAAATCATTAAGAAAACAATTTGAGTTTGAGGCCTCCGGACCACACAGAGCAACACATCAAGACTCGCAAATCGTCGACGTCTCGAAAGTTATAGCCCAAGAGGATTCATCTCATTCTAATCGACGCAGGTCTTTAAAACAAATTCCTTTAATTAGCTTTTCCGCTTCAAAAGCTCATAAGAAACGCACTGGCGAATGTAAAAAATGTCCTGCGACCAAACCCACGGCCGATCCGTAGAGACTCAGAACAACTTCAATTTCCTCACCGATTCGCAGCCATTCGAGGCATCCAATAACTTTCCCTTTTGTGACTCTACGCCTTCGGCTGCTCACGAAAAGATAATTAAAATCCATGAAGTAAATTGGCAGGGCTTCCAACTAACTACTAGTGAGGTTAGTTGGCACGCCTCAATCAGTTGCCAGCTCTCGCAAGAACAGACTTTTAGAGCGCCAATCCGAGTCTTCGTTCGGACTTCCCTATATCAGACGGCGCTCGCAATAATGATTGGTTTTACTGCTTAAATTCGCTAGCAATTGCGGTCATCGATTGCCTAAATCGCTGAGAGTTCGGTGCTTAAGAACAAATGACTTCAAAGTAGCTGCGAGCAGTAAATCTTCGTTAGGAACGATGTCTGAGTACAGCAATGCAGTCGTCACCTTCTGAGTTGTGCGGCCTGAGAGAATTAAAGTTTCATCTAGTACAGTAACTGCAGTTGAGATACCGCAATGCTAGGTCTTCGAAGACGAGTTATGAAGTAGCAATCCCTATTTCTTTTACTGCCATCATGAAATCGATACTTAGATGCACTTCAAGTTTCCATGGGAGACTATTTTGAAGTATAACGCAATTTGAACTTTCTGTAATACTATATTCAGCACGGTAGATGAAAATTGCTGGTAGTGTCTCATGCAAAAAAGTAGTGAAAGAAAGCTTGAGAAATTCAATGAAATATGCACTCACATCTTCGTAAAGGACAATTGATGTTGAAGTTAAGCCAGAGCCGTGGCATGCTGCTTACAGTAGGTGGCACGATACACGTCGAATGCCTACTTGACAATAAAATTCCTTACGTCCAGTGGCAGCAAAAGCAACTATAATGCTGGAAGTGGACCCTGAGTATCGGAGGTGAGCTCGGAGGTCAGCCTTTATTTAGAAGAACGGCTCAAGGAACAATGTGGTTTTCCCTGGCACGTGTTTCTGGACACTTGTTTGGCTGGTTGATGGGTTATGAAAGTCTGCCGTATTGAGCTACTAGTCACAACCATGTATTTCTGGAGATTATGGGCCATTGGAAGCATTTAGCATTTGCACTAAGTCCCATATTCGTTTCAAAATCTGTATTCATTATTTGTGAACCATCACTTGTACATATGAGAGAGCAGGACTAAAGCAACTTTTCTGATTGATAAAAGTGGGTGCAATAAATTTATTTGTGACTGCGTATTGACACTTGTGTATGGCGAGAGGATTGATTGCAAATAGTATTCAATATAATTTTTATATCAGTAATGTTCACTTTTTATTTTAGTCTTCAGTTTTGTTTTTAGTTGTGAAACTAGAAAAGCATAATAAATTACCAAAATATTGTATTATCGATACGTTTCAGAAATCGAACAATTTGCTATGTATGGAACTTTTGATGGCAAAAGCTAATATTTTTAATGAGTTTTATGAGACTATAGAGTCGGGCTCGAATCTATTTAGTTCAGAGCACATAACAACACAAGCAAGGAAATTAACTTATTGCACTTGACAAAACTGCATCGTAGGCCCAACTCAGTAGCGTACATTCCTGAACAATCGATACCAACTCAATATTAAGGAATATTCTTACTTCTATTTCATTCTTTAGAATTATTTTTACTCAGCGTCATGGGTCATTTTTTGAGATATTCCTTTGAAACTATCCACTCCTTGGTGTAATGGTTGGAACATTTCTATGAAACTATCCACTCCTTGGTGTAATGGTTGGAACATTTCTATGAAACTGTCCACTCTTAGCATATTGATTCGAGCATTTCAATGAAACTATGCACTCCTTGGTGTAATGGTTAACATGTTCAAACATTTCTATTAAACTGTTCGCTCCATGTTACTGCTTGACTGACGTTCATGCGCCGGCGGCTTTTTCTCTTTTGGAACTTGATTACCAGGTTCATGAAGCTTGCAACTACGATCTCAGGTCCATAACTACAATGAAGAGCTTCATGAGCTACCAGTAATCGCTCAACTCTCACAATACAGACATAATTTTTTTGCGACATTAAAACGTTTTAGAACCTGCAAGACCAGTTCTATGTAATAGTTCCAGTCACTGTTCAAACGATAAACCGTGTGGGCAACAACTGTGTTATCTTATCTGGATCAAAGCCCTACTTCGTATGAATAGATGGTCGAGCTTGATTCGCATCAGTAATTTTGAGAGGTTCTTTTTTATGTTTTGTACGAATTCTCAGAATTTATCACCCAGTTGAGAGTAAGGTGCATGTTTACTTCAAGTTGAGAAGTGGGTCTGTCAACTGTTCAGCTTCTAACTTTTAATATCTTACTTTCATCTTTATGGGTTCGTTTGTTCACTCAAATGTGTTCTGTTAATGCATATGTACGACAATTAAAGAGAATTATCGATGCAAGTCGCTAAATTGAATATTAATCTTATCTACCTATCAAAAGGGCATTCTTTTGATTTAATGCAGTTATCTCGAAAAATGCCATTCGAATTTTCCCGTCGCAAGTACGGTACATGTACCTCAGCTCTTGAAAAGGGTTGTCTGTGTTGACTGGGGGTCTGCGCAGACCGGTACAACAGACTTAACTGAATTAGCAGACTTAACTGAATTAGCAGACTTAACAGAATTAGCAGACTTAACAGAATTAGCAGACTTAACAGAATTAGCAGACTTAACAGAATTAGCAGACTTGACAGAATTAACAGACTTAACTGAATTAGCAGAGTTAACTTACTTTGCAGACTTACCTGACGTAGCAGACTTTGCGGCCTGTGCAGCCTTTGACATTTTCAGACTCCACAGACATTTGACTTTTCAGACATAAGGCTTATCTTGTATTGGACTTGGAAGACTTTGGCTTAGACTTTTGGCTTTGGAAGACACGTCGCAGGGCCGAGGAGGCTGACGTGATACATATATATTATACTGCCTGTAGTTGAAAATTTACGGAGAGACCCTACTTTTGATAGCATGCCAAAAGGCTAGTGAGATGTTCGCTTTTAACGAGACTGCTGTAATCATGTGTATTTTAACCATTGAAAATATGATTTACATGGAATTCAATGAATTGTTCACCTTTGACAGCATGCCAAAATGCTTATGAGATGTTCGCATGTAAGAAGACGGCCGTCTTCAGGCGTAGTCTTCACGCTCAGTTAAACAAAGATTTGTGTGTAAACAGTCATGGTAGAATTAAGCAGTACTTTTAGGTCGAGAGAGCTCTCTGGTTGCAACGAACTACAGTGTATCGTAGGTTAGAGTGCAGTCCTGCGCAGTTCTGCTTTAACACGTCGACTCCGAAGTGGTGCGTATGTGGGCCACTTAGGTTAGGTTCTGTAAATTTCACAGTGCCTTCTAGTAATAATATATACAAAGTGAAGATTTACACCGACCAGGCAAACTGAGGACGTGTTAAATGAAGAGAATTGGTCGAAGTGTTGTTCTGAAGGACGGAACGCTTTCTTGTCTTGTCCCCCGACGGTAGGGGTTGAGGGGTGCAGTTATCAAGGCTTTTGCCCCCCCCCCTTATCTCCCTGTTCAGGTGCGTCCTGAGAAAGAATATTGACTTTTAAGCTTCATTTTGTTAGTCTCGAGCATAACCGCCTGCAACAACGCTATTATGACAAAATAACAATGCATAATTCAAGACCGCACAAGTTTTAAAATACAGTAAAATCACACTGCAAATAAGTGGTCTGTAAAGAAAGGAAAGAAACTTTTAACAGTAATTGTCGACTGCAGGATTACAGCTTCATCCACAAGTACGGAGCCTTGTGTACTTGCATAATGTAAAGGCCTAGCTTAGGCTTTCAGAGTCATCAAACTAAAGCACTGTCTCGACACTAGAAGCTCCGAAAGCATCCAATGTCATGGATGGCCATACCCATTTCCTTCTGGCGTCTCGGAATATGTTCCGAAAAATCTACCTCTAACCTGATTCTCACACTGTAATTGACTGCATAGCCACTATGAGTATAAGCTACTCGGAATTTTATGGTCGGTTCTAATCCTCAACTAACCATCACCATTAAATTTAATGAGCTGTTGGAATGCACCTTATAGTAAAGAACTGACGACTTGAAAACACGCTCGCCTGCTGTTTGGTATTCAAACACAATCTCAAAATGTGTCATTCGCCCTAATTGCTATATTCAGCCGCTGCTGATGGCGTTTTTACAAGTGCTTTAATTTAAGCCGTTCGTCTAGAGAGAAATATAGGAGTTTGGGTTGACGTCTGCAAGACATTCGTTCTTTCTTTCCTTCTGCATTAATACTTTGGGCTGGGGATTCCTTAATCCACACTGGCCAATCAAGAGGAGTAAATTCACAGCAGCATCTTGAAAAATTTACGATATTTGTGTACTAGAAAAACTTCCACCAAAAAGTTCGTAATTATGCTCGGTGTCGTACTCTGAATCTGGTATATTTTTGTTCTTTTACTAACGAAAAACTAAGCATAGTTTGGTGACCCCCGAGTTTCCATTATGGCGTCTCAATAACAAATGACGCAGGTGCAAAGTTGAAACTCAAGAGTCTCCACTGATTGGAATAATTGTGTTATTTGGAACTACACTTGGTGGTTCTTTTTGGATTAATATGAAATAAGTTTCATGCATGACCGAAGTAAGAAAATTACTAGAACAAAAAAGGCAATGAAAGTAAAATAAGTGACTAGTTAAGTGTGTGCCTTATATCCATATCGTCCGTGGAAATAATAGACGAGAACTCTTCTGAAGAACCTGTATTTCTGGAAATAATTTTAAGATTTCATGGAGTCAAAATATATAGTCGACATTTTTTCAGTCTTCGTTGCTGCAGCCAGCCACTAATACTGAGGATGAGTCCTGCTGATACTGATGATGGGTACTGCGGATACTGATGATGGGTACTGCGGATACTGATGATGGGTACTGCGGATACTGATGATGGGTACTGCGGATACTGATGATGGGTACTGCGGATACTGATGATGGGTACTGCGGATACTGATGATGGGTACTGCGGATACTGATGATGGGTACTGCGGATACTGATGATGAGTACTGCGGATACTGATGATGAGTACTGCGGATACTGATGGTGAATACCTTTGGTGCTATAAGTTCAAAGTTTAACACGAGATGTAACCAATATCAGCATATTACTTTTATCGAATGCACCACTCCGTTCATCGGACTGATAACGTCAAATGCTAATTCTTTACGAGCAACTTTACAACGCGGAGCACAACCCGGACCTCATAGCACCTTCGATGCAGCACAGCAGTGTGATTTATTCGCAAAGATAATAAAGTACCTTCAGCACACCCGTCCTTATAACCTGAACCCGCACGTAAGAGCACCACTGGCCTCGTCAATTATGTTGATATATTGATCTAGGTTCTGGCGACCTTTTGTGGTCAGTTGGTCAACCTCACACTCGAGACACCATGTGTCCACTAGTTTGTCAAACTCACATCAACTCGAGACACCATGTGTCCACTAGTTTGTCAAACTCACATCAACTCGAGACACCATGTGTCCACTAGTTTGTCAAACTCACACCAACTCGAGACATCATGTGTCCACTAGTTTGTCAAACTCACATCAATTCGAGACACCATGTGTACACTAGTTTGTCAAACTCACACCAACTCGAGACACCATGTGTCCACTAGTTTGTCAAACTCACACCAACTCGAGACACCATGTGTCCACTAGTTTGTCAAACTCACACCAACTCGAGACATTATGTGTCCACTAGTCTAGTCATCACGTCATCATCTCTCACGATGACGTAGGTAACATTGCATGAGAGGATTAATGTGGTCTCCTCTACTAGTCTCGTATAACTTTCACAATCTTTATAATTCTCCGATCGTGAAGGCATCAAATTTTTAAAGTTTAATTTTATCGGGCGTCATCAAGAGGAAAGATCTGAAAACGAAAGTTGAAATACAAGCTCCAAGACCCTGGTGCATAAGTCTTCCACTTGTGTGATTTTCAAGTCCATCTTCAGATACCGAGTAAAATCATTGAAAACGGTTACGCTTTGCCATCATGTCAGTGGAAATCAAGTAATCGAACAAATAAATGAGTTTGTTTATTTTCAGTTTTCATGGGAATCAGAGGTAACGATATTAATTAAAATTTCCACAGACTGTAAACATCTTTTAAAACAAGCTGTAAACAAACCTCTGGGTTTCTTGGGAATTTTACGGTAACACTAAAAAAAGATACAATTGAAAAACTGCTGTAAATTTACAGCATGTTTTGCAGGTAATTTAGTTTGGAAGTTATCCTTTATCTTCGCTCTGATCTCTCACCAACATTTCAATCTCGTAGTGATATCCGTGCATATAATCTACGATAAACAAACCACGTGGTTTTTACATTCGCGCAGTGGCTACGCTACACTTGGCAATGCAAATGACCGTTCGAAGATTATTCTATTGAAGACATTTACTTCTTAAAATTTTTAACGTCTTAGTTTACTCGTATTAACTATGCATGGCAAACACGTGCTAGGTCCCTTAGTCTTGTTTTGTATGGCCTAAAGTCCTAAACGAACGATTAAACTGCAGGGGAGGGAGCAATAGTAGACTTTATCTTAGACCTGCCTGCTGCTGCAGGTAACTTTAATCTGTAATTCGTAGTATGGTATTGAATGTGTGTAGAATAACCAATTTAGGAATCGGTACTCTACCTTCATGTATAATTTGTTCCATTCATATTCAAAACAGCTTACCAGTGATTACGCTGAACACTACTTCTAGATTTCCATTTCCTCTGACTTAGCCCAAACATTAGCACTGAGCTTCTGGTTCTCGAATCCTATTGATTTTTTAGTTCGCACTGCGCGCGGTAAGCTCTCCAAAAGATGATCCATTACTTTGAGTCTGGCAACATCCATCGGAGTACCTGACTCCTCCCACTTTGCCATCACGGTTGCTCGCTTCCCTGGCCCACACACGATGTGCCCTGCAACCTTGGCGGGGGAAAAAAATCTATTTTCTCGACTAAAATTTGTTTAACTTGGGTGTAAATTTTGCATTTTGAAATTACAGAAGAGTTGTATCCTGAACTTTTTCAACCAATATGTACTTAGGATGTGTTAAGAGACCTAAAGCAGTTGGTAAAATGCAATTCGTATGGATACATTAGGCTTTCAACTACTGAGCAGAAGAAACACTGACATTGACCAGCAACGAATAAGTTATGAATAGAAAAAGTTTCAAATTCCGCGGTGATAAAAATGAGATGGACCTAAGGACGGAAGACTCCAAACCGCAAGCACCCGAAAAAGACCCAGGCTTCATTTTGACAGATTGAATGCCGACTTGTCATTGCGGAGCCTCATCATTTGGAACACAAGCGTTATCGGAATTACGCGGACGCAGGTTTTTCCCGTGAGCTCTTAAAACCAATGCCTCCTATTGCCAGTGATTGTATCACTGCAGCGTCAGGCGGCCTGGAGCAGAGTGACGCTCTGAACGAAGTTCAGTGAAGTTCATTCAACCGATAATTGTTTCATGTTTTGTGAGTATGAACATATTCAGTGTGTTTTTTCGATTTAAGACCAGTACAGTAAAATTTTCAGCAGTTAAAGTTTGCATACACCTGATGGAGCTGAAATTGCGTGGGAAGGCAAAAATTGTTTTTAGGAATTTCATGGCTGTTTGAATAATCATGACTCGGTAATTTGTAGCTCACGTTAAGTAGCATAGTAACCATCACTTTCTTTCTGATAGTGTTACTCTAACCTTACTCGAGATTTGGACTATTTCTTAAACTCCTATCGCCAAGGTTTTGAACCTTTTCCTGGTAATAATTTCGACCCGAAGAAGAGATACATATGCAGTGAACATCAACAGAAAAAGCTCGCCAAAAGATACCTGTTTTCATTTCTGCTGGTAACATCCTCGCCTAAAATATAACTTCCGATTTTGGGATTATTTTGGACGCCGTGTTGACTTCGGAGATTCGGGTGACATCGGACATGGAGGGGACTTCGAATGTCTATATGTGACTCTGGACTTCACCTTCAGACATCGATGTGCTTTCGGAGAATAACTTGAAACGTCGATTTGATGTTTGATATCAAGTTGACTTATAACGCAAGTGTAGCTTTTGACGTTATTATTTATCTTTTATCTTATGGTCTATCTTCTACGCAAGTGTAGCTTTTATCAGGTTCCATGCTTATTACTATACTCTGTGAAGAGCAGTCAGAACGTTTCACTCCGTGAAGGGGAGCAGTGCACCTCAGTCTATGGCAAATATTATAAAAACGCCCTTTATATTTGTATACGTTACAGACCAAAAATGAACTGCACACAAACACGTTTTAAAATAGAAATATTCGAACTTATTGAATATTATATACATATTTCTCGTTACATCACACGACAATGTAACCGTTACTCATAATGCAGCAGGGATGCTGCTAGTACTGTACATGTGAAATTTTTAGAGCTGGTTTATGTATCATACTATAACTTACAAATTAAAGAAACATACATATGAAAGTTTGATTTGATAGAATCATGAATACACGCCTTTTAAAATTGGGAAAATTTACTTAGGCTAGGATCTGAATTAAATGTTCATGTTTACTAGAACTGAACTTTCAATCGATCATCAGTTTACACGTGTTCGCGTCTCATGAATTTCAAAACTCGCTTGCGAGGAACCTCATGGAAATTCATGGCACTAATGCACTGTATGTGTGAGATGGATGCCTGCGTGTCTCACAGGCGTCTAATGAGCAGTGCAGCACCGCCCCAAACTGGCCATCAATCCCTCAACCAGCCCTGCTGACGGCCAGCAGTGCATTAAAGGCTCAGGTGCAATTAATTATGGCCTCCCTGCGTAAAACACCCGCCTCAGTCCATGCAATCTGCACAAGTTTCCGTGTGCTTGAGAATTAATCCGCTAATGGCAACGTACTGCCACCGCACACCGCAGACGAGAGTTTCTCTGGGCTTACATTCACACCCTAGCCACGTTGTAGGTGCAACTCTCGCTATAATCAAATTTTATGAAAAAATTAAATGGGAACAAATCTGTTGTTTGTTGCTCTAAAATTTTCTCGCGTTTCGGAGTCTTTGAATGCATTTACAAATCGGTAAAATTCTCAAAAAAGACCCGAAGAATAAAAGCATTTTAAGAATGTGTTTGAGTGTACCTCCAATCTTTTGTTTTGTTATTGATAACTACAGAAATAATTGAAAATTAGTGGGGCTAAACGTGTTGAAAACGAGACAACAATTACGTAGTATGCATTTTCATTGGCTCTGAGCAGATCACAGCTTTCTCTGAGTTATTTTTACAACACGGGAAGGTTCTCCTATAATGGGGTGTTATGAATATTGAAGTAACCTTATTGTCCGTGTTGTGCTCGGACGTTGGAACTTAATAAATTGAGGAGGAGACTTGACATCCAGTATCATGGATACTACGTGGCGTATGTACACGGAGCCGAGGACTAATTCCTTATAACTGTAAGAGATTCTATCCTCACCGTATACTTCATGCAAGACACGCGTTGTCTATTTTTTCCCATTTCACTGATTACGATGTTTCTAGACGTTTGGCATTTTCCTTGATTATGGTGTAGTAATGAACGAAATCATTGTATTAAATATGCCCATGAGTTGTCGGGTGGATTGTTCTGAATACAGCAACAATTCTAAATCCAATTCAGATTTTTCGCAGCATTTTGTTTTGTAACAAATTTACATTAGATTAGATTTTCTCTTGGATTTTCAGAAGAAAATGGAACCAATTACAGTAACGAGAAAAACGTTCTGCGACGAGGAGAAATTTTCACACAAGTTTTTACATACATTAAGATTTATGCCGAGCTTGAATAAGTATTTAGATACTATTTCCAGAAAATCCAACTCGCTGCTTATTAACTAGTGTACCCAGCCGTCAAAAATGACGCCAGAGATTCCGTGATAAGACTTCAGTTGTGCTCACCAATGAATAACAATTTCAATTTTTCTCCTTTATTTCAAGTCTTCTTGCGACATGGTGGCTGTCCTTTCTGCAAATCTTTCCCTTTCTAATCTTCTCTTTTTTATATCTTCCTGTGACATTGCAGCGCATACTTCAGCATTTCTTGCACTGGCCATTTTTCTTCTCTCTACACTGCTTTCTCTCGACAAAATTTGCCTCTTTAGACGCTTTTTTCACGATCACGGTCCATCCTTGCTACGTATTTTTGATGAGTTTTTTCAGAGATAGCTCTCCTCTTCAGCTTAGCCTCCATGGCTCAGACATTGGCCTTCTGGTACTGGTACTATGCTATGATCTTTGCTTTCTTTTCCTCTCGCGTGCTAGTCTGCGTTTCCTTCCTTCTTACGTTTCCTTCCTTCTTGCGTTTCTTCTATTGTTCTACTGAGTTTTTCAGGTTCAATTTGGATCCAAAACCATACTTGTAGATGATACGGCATATCCCCGTTCTACGATATGAAGGCCGTTCAGAAGCATCTTGCCGTTGAGAAAAATTATAATCTGTTTATTATTTTGGGCTGCCATAGGTAGTTGATGACTTCTTGATGAGGAAAACCTTCTTTCAGCTAATTGCTAAGGCAGAAGGGCAAGCAGAGGTCCTGGTACTTCCTGACAAAAAATATGCGAAATAGCTTATGCACGACAGGATCGAAAACTCAACGATACAGCAATTCATGTACCATGCTTAAAAGAGGGATATTATCAAATCAAATAGTACCGAGCTACTTTTGAAAGGGAAGCATTTTTTTAGAAACTCATGAGGTCCGTTGAATGAGGCAGTCGATGTAAAGGTGGTGGTCCAATAACATAGTTTGAAGTAGAAACACGCAGTCATTAAGTAGAAGAAGACTGTATCTATGCTGTCATTTAAACGAATGTTTCTCCCATCTTGCAAGGGAACAACAAATTGTAATGACTCAGCACTGCCTTCCGTATCGTGACTACCTGCAGTGACTCAATCAGGGGTCTCTACTCCGAATACCTGTTTGGCCTCTACTCCGCGCGAAGTAGAGGCCTCCCCTCTCTCGCTTCATGGCCGCTTTATACAAGCTTACTTTTTTTTCTTTTGTTATTCATTTCTAATTTTTGTCGTAGACTCTCTCAAGCTCCATAACTTAACCACGCTGTTGTGCCTATGAGTTAAAGTCTTGTGGAGCTAAGCATATTTCTCGGCACTGCTGTTCGACTTAATGGTTTGTTTACGCAGCTGCCCAGACGGCGTCTTGTAGTCTCACACCTCTAACGTAGATGTCAATACATACACTCATCTCGATACATACGCTTTACACATCGCCCTGAAATATGAAAACCTATGCATATATCATTACTATGACGACACATGTCGTCCCCTGGAGAAAAGAAATTTGGGTGTGCAAAGTCAAATTTCTCCCGTGGTATCGTAGATAACAAGGAAAAATTCTTTTTATCGGACTCCTATTTCTTTTATTACTACTTGTTCCTTCTTTATTCACAGTAATGCTACGTTATACCCTTCGTTTATGCACCTCGCACGTTGTAATCCTTATAGTCCACGTTGTTTATCACATAATACACGTTCGAATCATTTCCACATTGCGCAATTCATGAACAACACAACATTGCTGTCTTAACCTGGCACTAATGCATGTTTACACATCCTAACGCATCTCGGTCCAACAGTTGTATCTATTCAATATAGTTATACACAATTTTATATTTACGCATTTGACTTGCATCGTTTTGATTTCAAATCACATAAGAATTTATTTGCATGTAGTATTTTTAATATTATGGCAGTGCAGCGCATCGTTGTGAAATTTTACATTTCAAGCTTGTTAGCACATAGCTATAATTTGTATTCAAAATTGTTGGCACACATTGTTATTTTTTCAACATTGTTGGGGTTCATCCCTTCTTTTATTGACGAATTAAGCATTCAATTAACAATGGTTGAATATTATATTTTATTTTTATATTGCTGGGATCTTGTCCATCTTTTACATTTTATTTTCAACATTGTTGGGATTTTGTCCATCTTTTATTGATAACTGAGGCGTTCAATTAACAATGATAAATATTTCATCGCTTTATGATCAAAGTTCTTGATCGGGCGGAATTCATTAATTACGTAACCTCGAATGTTATACGAACAGTCAGAAAGAAAAAAGCTCGTGTATTCCAAATGACCAATTTCGTTTTACGATTCTAGAGTTACATTCACATAATTGATGTCCTGGTATTTGCGAGAAACTTTCGTCTTTTGACTTCGTAAGTTCTCGACCTAAGACAACAATATTACATTTTCTGACGATTTAATTCATAAGAGTCCTTCTGCATAGCTAAGGATAATTATGCTCGTCGGCAATATTACATACATGGTGTGCATAATAACAGTCACAAATCTTGTCTTGTGCATTTGCTAAGACTTAACTCGATCATTACACACAAGAAATACACAGTGCATACATTAAGTGTACAGCAATACGGATAAAGACTTCTGCAATAGGTTCCTTCAATTTCCGACTGTAACTTTATGTAACACATAATAAGAAATTAATATTCGATGTCAGTTCAAAATGAGAAAATATCTACTTCGGGGATATAATAATCCTTCGCTAGATATAATCATTCCTGACACTTCATTTTCATATTTAAGGTGAGCAACGTTACATATTTTACACATAAAGTAACAGTTTTTAGCGGCAGAAATTTTGTTACTTGGACGGTTGTCCTTCAATATTTCTTTTTGTAGGCAGGTCAGTGTGGTTAGACATCCGCTACACACGCAGCAATTCAAATTCCTCACCAAGTCAAAGCGGTAACATTCTTCGCGTTGTTGACGCGGTAACTCCAACTCACTATGAAGTTAGGTTTAATGTGATGGACATTAGGACATTATTGCTAAATACAAAATGACATTCATCTCAAACCGAAAAATCTCTCCTCATTATCTTCAATTGATCAGCAAATAAACGATAAAGAACTTTGCATTTCTGCTAAGTTTAGTTATCTCAAAACTCGCATAATCAACACACAACATAAATATTATCACGGACTACCACACTGCCCTTACGGTTCTATTGACGGTGTTCTATTTTACTCTTCAATAATTTTTCTCCCTTATGATAGGCCAGAAATTTTCTATTATGTTCAAATCTGCCAAATTTGGAGACCACACCATCAAATTGTCGTATTTGAATCTCAACGAGCGAGATATTTCTTGGTTGCTTTGGCTGAATGTGAAGGCGCATTGTCTTGCATGAAGACGATCGTTTTCCGGAGCGACGAAGGCTGGTTTTCAAACCAAGGTAAAAGTGTTTAATTTCAAATTCAAAATATGAAGCTTAGTTAATTTTAACCTGTAGGACCTGTGATGATTCTCGGTGATGTTAAAATTAACCAAGCTTTATATTTTAAATTTGGAATCAAACACTTTTACCTTGGCTTGAAAACCAGCCTCTGTCACTACGGAAAACGATCGTGTTCATGCAAGACAATGCACCATCACATTCAGCCAAAGCGACTAAAAAATATCTGGCTTCATTCGGATTCAAATACGACAATTTTATGGTGTAGCCTCCAAATTTGGCAGATTTGAACCCAATAGAAAATTTCTGGCCCATCATAAGGAGAGAAATTTATGCTGATGCTCAGCAATTTACTGCGAAGCAAGACTTACAGAACACTATAGTAGTCGCATAGTGATGGGTGCCATCTGCTACAATGAAAAAATTATCTTAACCGACAATTAATCATATTTTTGAAGTCGTAAAGTGTAAAATATGTTACATCAAAAAATAGCCTTTATGTTTTGTTAAATCTGTTCTCTGATAATTTTAAATGATGTTTATATACATGTATTACCATGTTGAAGTTAGCATCAGTTGTTTTTATTCCCTTCTGATAATGAATTTACTCTTTAAATCATGTTGGACTAATATTGCAGGTCGGTACAAACACCAATTTTTAGGAAAAAGTGTTGTGTCTTTCAATATACATTGTTAGCATTGCAAATAGCCATCCTAAATCCTCGCTTAATAATTATATATATAGAAAATAACCATCTAATACAATCAAAGATATTTTCATGTAATATTTCAAGCAATGTTTCATTAGAGTATTAGTGTGGGTCGCGCTGTAGGTAGGCAACCACAGGACGCGATACCCCATAGAGCACCAGCAATTTGCCCTTCCGTGGCTGACGTATTACCTTCCCGCTCCACGCTGACGGTGTTCTATTTTCCCCTTCAATAAACATGCCTCACAGCATCATCTTCATTCAATCACACCTGATAGATGATCATGCAAAGACTGCATTTAACTTACATTTTAGTTTTTTTTATTTGGAGGGAGAGCTATTGTAGTTATTAGTCTCTCATTATCGAGATGAACTGAGAGGATAATGTTCATTTTTTACTTCTAGGGTTTGCTGTAATGCCCCCATAGAGTTAGTAGATTAATTTGTTGTAATACTTGAGCGCACATCTACTAGTTCAGTAATGGATAGTTTGCACAAGAGCCGATAATTTCATCCAGTTGATGAATTTATTTAAGCCGCAGTCCTCCCTGGGGTTTAAGCTCTCAGCTAATCTTGGGAATTTTGAGTTCCTCTTTTAATTAAGTGAGATTCTGAAGTTTCTTCTAGGTGTAATGATTTTGCGTGTCCTCGTCAGATTTTCGTAGAAAACTGCGGTACTTCTCATTGGTATTTCTAGAAGCTCGATCCGTAATGAACAATACTTGTAGTGGAAGTTTGCACCTGTTTTTTTAGTTCTCGGACCTTATCTTTGAGTGTTCCTCTTCCTTGTCTTTGAGTAAAGATGGACGGCATATCAAGGAACTGTTTTTCTGCACGAGTGTTGTAAATGCCTCTTTCTCGTTGACACTTAATTTTTTCTCCTACAGGAGATACCTATTTTTGCTGACTGTGGATTTTGCCAAACTGGGTGTTAAAATTTTCATTTCTAGTACGCAATTTGAACTAAATAATCATCAAGTTTACCGTGCTAATTACTTTAAATGAACGAAAATTATGTTTTAACCCAGAATGGAAATTCATTGCCACTGGAGTTTCTCTATTCTTTCCGAATAGTTCTTTTAGAATAGAATGAGGCTATAGGAACGAACCTTCTGGCCCATTCTTGGGTCGGATAATTACTTCGATAATTATTCGGTTGTTTACCCAAGTCCCATGCCGTATTTCTAGCCGCGTCAACCATGTCGGCAGCGGGATTCGAACCCGGGTCTTTCCGCTCGCAAGCAGATTCGCTCACCAGTCGACCAAGCTGGTGAGCTTTTAAGGCAAGTACGACATGGTGTATGTCCACACCTTAAAGAACCTACTATTTACGAGACAAGTCTTGAAAATATAGACCCAAGTCGCCCGTAGATTCATTTTGTTTTCATCTTAGACTTCTACTTCAGATGTTCTTCAGGTACAGCTGTTCGTTAAGTACCACACATCATTTCACGTTTCTTCCATTATATAAAATTAAGAGAGCCACGAATAGTTTTATGAGTATGAGCCTTAGCTTTTGTTTCCAACTTCAATTATTTTGGGCGTTTCGCAGTTACATGTATAGAAGAGACATATTTTTTGAAAAATATGATCTTTTCAAAGCCGGTAAAATGCAGGTTGTAAAGGCGGGTGCCGACTGAACATGTCACCACTCCGCCACTGGGGTTGCTCTGTACGCATCATCCCTAGCTGTAAGAATTTTCCTGTTAGCTGTTTCCTTTGTAATGATTTAGTTTCCTTTTCAATCCCGTAGTTTCCCTTGCAATCACTTATCTTCCCTTGCAATCACTTATCTTCCCTTGCAATCACTTATCTTCCCTTGCAATCACTTATCTTCCCTTGCAATCACTTATCTTCCCTTGCAATCACTTATCTTCCCTTGCGATCACTTATCTTCCCTTGCAATCACTTATCTTCCCTTGCAATCACTTATCTTCCCTTGCGATCACTTATCTTCCCTTGCGATCACTTATCTTCCCTTGCGATCACTTATCTTCCCTGGCAATCACTTAGTTTCTCTTGCAATCACTTAGTTTCCTATACAATTACTAAAGAAGCCATTGCAGTAAAGACTCCTTCACATCCAGTTGTGCGGACTACACATACGTGTGTCTACTGTGTTCACACAGCTGAAACAATACAGAGAGTGGGGAATGAGATAGAATTACGTTTTCATTTTCAGATCGGTTGCACCACCAACTTTCGCATGACGATACGTTAAAGTAAAGCATTTAACTTGAAAGCTTACGAAACTAGTGGCAGATGTCGAGATCATCTTTTCAAGCGAACCACAATATTATTTCGAGTTAAGTTTTGCGCAAAGAACATGACAAGCTTGATTTGTGTCTCCTCGTCGAGAGCGAATGAACTATATGGATAGATAATTATTGGTTTAAGAACTTAATTATAGATTGTGAATGCAAGTTTTTCTGACAATTAGACGGGTCTGAAGACTATAAAATTCAGCCCTTCCCTCCCAATAAATTGACGAAGGCCTGTGATTATGCAGGGAGCCAGCTACGTTATGAGGGCATTGTCTTCAAATGATTTAGGAAAGCTAATGCTAAAGAATTAACTAGAGTGACTACTACTGTGAGCCCGTGCGTAGACTTGCTGCTGTCTGTAATCGTTTACTTCTTTGCAAGTGTTCTAGATTTGTTTTGCGATAACCTCTTAACCCATTGATGGCTTAATACATTCTCATATGGAGGCTATAAAAAGAGCGTTTGTGGAAATACTCGTAAACATTAAAAGCCTCATGAGCTTTGTGTAATCAGGTTATTTTAATGTTGTTTATTTTCAACACGTAAATAGATGGTTTGTTTGAAGTAATGGTTGTAATATTATTGAAGTACAATGTCGTGCAAGACCTGCTTTTAAAAAGGCATAAGCACGCTTCAGTTATATACGATCATGTTAAAGTTTGCATGGTATCTTGATTCACATTAAGTGATGCCTAACCTGTTATTCTCTCGAGTTATTCCATGCATTATTACGCTAAAAAATGCTGCAAAATAAGCATATGCAGGTAACTGATGCTTCAAATCTGGTTTGTATCTATGTGATGTAAATATATTGCTCTTTTGAAACTCCTAATTTTCTTGAACCGGCCAATCATTTCACAGGACTGCACATTCAAATGCCTATGTTTAATATTGGCAGAAAACTATGCGTCGTGAGAGCAGTATAATTAAGACTTGATGAATTGCTTCTAATGAGTGTCTGTTTAAAGCTACTGAATGCCCCTCATCTACATGGGCGCAGATAAGGCAAAATATTCTAAGTATTTCTGATATTCATGCAGAAGATATTTGTTCACTCCTCTTCTCGACCGTAGTCAGTTCAATTCGTTTTCTTCCAGGCTACGTTAATAGAAGCTCTGTTGTGTCTTTATGGCTCGTACCTTACATTGGCTCAAAGATTCTTCAGGCGACACAGTTTTTCGGGGGAATGTTTAGTTATCTCATAACTGCCTCGTGATTCTTACGTTTAGAACGACGAGACTGAATTCATAGCACATGGTTTTTATAAAGTATCTACAGGAGGCAGCAAGAACAGATTTATTCTCTTCGACCACTGGACGTGGAAGTAAATTTCACTCTTCATGAACTCACAGACTGGTATTCTGTTTGCTTCAATTTTTGATAGTCAGTAATGTTTTGTCTCCCAATTTTCAATTAAAATTTCACTGAATGCGTCTTTTGTACTGTACGTGTTTGAAACCTGATAAAATTTCTGAGTTTAATGTGAAAGATACTTTGCATGCATATGACAAGTGACTTTTTGCCATTGATTCCCTTCATCTTTTTTACTGACATGAATCGAAAAGAAACCTTTTGTCAAATTGGTTAGTGTGAGTATTAAAGTTTCACATTGTTCAAATACATGCATTTACTTTAACTTAAATTGAAGTCTTTGTTTATGTTTCTAAGAGATATTTGATCAGTAAAATATGTTTTCAGATCTGCTGTAATAGAGTTTTAAATATTTCAGCTACTTTCATTCTGAAGGATCTGCTTCAATAGTGACATACAATGGCACTATACCCACACACTGATTAATTAATGACTAATATTCCCTTCTTTTGTGCAGGCATTCAGAGATAAAATCGTATTCGTACGTGTGGTGTACTTGAACACGTTCTAGGCACACATGGTTGTTGTACACACGACACAGAGTGTACACTCAGTACACAGAGTACACACGACACAGAAAGTACACCCAGTACATAGAATACACACTTAGCGAAGGAGATGCATGATTCCGTGTGTATCCAAGGTATACATGACGCACATACCAAAATTGTGCACATGATGTACGTTTGGTCTTACCATATCGGCGACACATTCATCATTACCAGGCATCTGTAGCAAGAAGCGTAAATGTACCCTAATTACGGATATGCATGCATTGATGGGCCACTGGATTGCAAATAAATCTTCCTAAAGCATATTTTCATTTTATTGGTTTTATCTTCTTACAGAGTGATGTATCACTACAAACTGCTGTATTTAAAGCACCATGGACAAAGTTTTTGTCAGCTATCAGTCCTGCACTTTGATTCCTGGAAGAAAAAATAACAACGCAGCAATTCCAGAACAACATTTCGGCAAACCTCTAGCGGGTGTAGACCTCATGAGACAGACATTCTAGCCAGTAGCATAGATTCCGGGAATGTTTTTCTGTTGACTTAGGCTAGAAATCTTACGGGTTAGAGATGTCTCAGGCGGGAGACCTCATTGGCTGAGAATCACATAGGCGGGGAATCACATAGGCTGAAGACCTCATAGGCTAGATATCACATAGACTCGAGATCACATCGGCTTGAGATCAAATACGCTTTAGACCACATAGACTTAGAATTACATACATAGGCTTGGAATCATATAGACAGTAAATTACATAGGCTGTAAATCACATAGGGTGTAAATCACCTAGGCTTGAGATCAATTTTATTTTGACGTGTTATTTTACTGTTAAAATGCCTCTGCTAGGTCTGAAGGACAAACTTGGCATGTACTTACTTGAAAAAAATGTATGAAAATTCCTAGATTGAATACATCCGTGTTCTGAAGACCTTCGTCATCTGCTCTATGTCACTGATTCTGGAGGTGGGTTTTGAAGTAACCACTGAGTCTGGAGGTGGGTTTTGAGGTAACCACTGAGTCTGGAGGTGGGTGTTGAAGTAACCACTGAGTCTGGAGGTGCGTTTTGAGGTAACCACCGAATCTGGAGGTGGGTCTTGAGGTAACCACTGAGTCTGGAGGTACGTTTTGAGATTACCACTGAGTCTGGAGGTGGGTGTTGAGGTGACCACTGAGTCTGGAGGTGGGTGTTGAGGTAACCACTGAGTCTGGGGATACGTTTTGAGATTACCACTGAGTCTGGAGGTGGGTGTTGAGGTGACCACTGAGTCTGGAGGTGGGTGTTGAAACGGAGTAACATTACATCCGAACATACACGAGACACATCCCTTTTGATCAAATGAATGAAGCGATAACTTTTGCTACGGTAAAGTTTAAAAGTTAGATCAGTTGAGGGCCCTCAAATCAGTTGTCAGTTTAGAAAGTAAATATTGGTCAAACAAATAATTTCCAGTGAATTGGATAAGAAATTGGACCAGTTCATTAGCATGATGTGTGTCACTTTATTCGATATCAGATGTGGATCATTAGATAACATTATTGAGTGAATCTCGGAATGGCATAATTGACTGAATCTCAGAATGACATAATTGGCTGAATCTCAGAATGACATAATTGACTGAATCTCAGAATGGCATGATTGACTGGATCTCAGAATGGCATAATTGAGTGGATCTCAGAATGACATAATTGAGTGGATATCAAAATAACATAATTGACTGGATCTCAGAATGTCATAATTGGCTGAATCTCAGAATGGCATAATTGACTGGATTTTAGTGAAGTAGTAATGTTGTTTCAGTTTTATTCGATTTATGATGAAGAATCGTAGGAATTTCTTAACAATCGGGTCGATTAGGTCCCTTTCTTCATTGTTGGAATATACGAGTACATATTCGCACTTAGGTAGGATATCAATAATACGTGTTTTATGCATACATTATCAGAAACAATACTTAGCCCTGGTCTTTTGTGTTTGCTATGAGCTGTAAATTAAACTTTTGGTGAGTTGTTTTGTGAGATCCGCGTGTGTTGCTGAGCAGCAACATTTAGGTATTGCGGTAATAATTGGTATAATTATGACTGGAATAATTTGGGTACGGACATAATTCTATCGGCTTATCTACATATACATATAATAGACAATGTATCTCCATCTCTCTCGTTTTTTCTTTCTCTCTCTTTCTCTCTCTATCGCTGTATCTGTGTGTGTCCGTCCCATTACTTCCTATCTATTACTAAAAAAAGTTATTGAACTGAAATGAGAACGGGTATGCATGTATTATAAGCATTGTATTGTGGATACCAAAGGCGTTATACCACTATAAAATACTGATTTTTTTCTGTTATTAGCTTTTTTCTTACACGGTCATGTTATCGTTAGATAAGATACATAATGGAAATTCTGTATATATTGATGAAAAATATTCGCTGGTAAAACAGAAAAATTTATTTTGTTTCATAGATCCTTAATTTTATCAACCAAGGAATATTAATAGGTACTATCTGGGCCATGTTATCGATAGATAAGATGCAGAAAGGTAGTTCTGAATGAAATTAATACAAAGTATTCATGTCAAACACAATAATTCGTTGTAAATCTTTAATGTGTTCATCTTTATAATGATTTCAAATTAGTTAAATCTAAATCGTGGAATTTTCACGGGAACTGTCTAGTACAATATATTTTGTCTCTTGAACGTAAAATTTCTGATATGAGTAGGCATTGACATTAGTCACTGCGAATGTTCACTCATTGTCTGTGATCCCCATGTGAGTCAAGACCTATTCATGAAGGAGAAAATTTTTGACCTGGTAACATTTTTCAAGTTATCCTCTTCGTAGCTCACGGCAGACCGCACGAAGCGTTCTCTACTTAACAGGCACGGAATATGATGGATGATTCCATATAGCCCAATAGCGGTATCCTAACTACCTAGCACGGCTCCTATAATGGCCAACAATTAAAATCAAAGGTCGAGCTACAGACCAACGGACAATGGGTGATTTTATGGTTTTCCCAAAGCATCCATAATCTTACCGTTATAAACAGTCGCGTGGCATACCGTATTTTTCATCACCGATTGCCCGCCCGTATCCCATTAGAAGAATAGACAGATTATCGATTTGGGGTTCTTTCTCAGATACTTTTTTGAACAACGAAGCCATTTTACGAATTGAGCAAGGCCTTAAAAGGATGCCGAGAATTGAAGCATAACCTTTCACCTGTTAAGTCCCTGTGTGATTATAAAATAAGTACGGCACCATAACTGTATTGGCGACTATCAATGTTACATTTTTTACATTGTTTTTCCTTGCTTGTTCATAACGAAAATATTTTTTACGTTGTGATTCCAGAAGAAATTCTTAGCTCAATACTTGACACACTGTTGTGTGAGCAGTGACGTTGTCTTGAAGGTTTTTAATAACACGTTAGTTACATACATGTATGCTAGTCTGTCTGGCACGGCGTCATCTAACTTGCAACTTCTTGATGTTAGTGTTGGGTGACTGAAAGTCAGTCTGTATCATGTATACAAAACACCTCCTGCATTCCTCTTTCAATTGGAATTTACTAAAACTTCGTATCTCTCAAAATTTATGCCTAATAAATGCTTATAAATGGTAAAGTGAGTTTTGGGCCACCCTATACTACAATTAGTCACGTGTAAAGAATAGAACAACTCACAACAAACACAGATTTCTCCGCTGGTGTTGATTTTAACACTTTTTTGAAGTTGCAAGCGCAGCACAAAAGAAGAATGAATGAGGAATGTGATATTAATCACGTATTTCATGTGATGAATATATATTTCTTATTCGTTTAATGCAATTGTTGTGTTGATCATTCTTCTTTGATCTCCTTGTGCTACTATTCAGTCATCATTCATATCTGTTGTCTACTTCTAATTCATCATTCTTGCTTTTGTTCTACTGATTGTGTCACTCATCGTTTGTGTGTGTGTGGTGCAGGTAAGGACGCGTGGCTGGGACGTCGCTGCGGACTGCAGGGTGAGTACTAACTTTTTGTTCTGTACATAACATTCACAAACATTACTGTCACCATCAGTTACAGAGCAGGTTGTTACAGTAATGTGCCGCATTCATTTCTACTCTCATCATCTATTCCTGAAAAGTATTTTGAAAGTAGTAATTGACAATTACTTTCAAAATGGGTTTTTGTTCATTTCCCGCTTGAAATAAAATCTTCTGGACCGTCGTCTGTGTTCTATAAAATACACAGTTGACTAACAAGAAAGTTGAAGAAAATTCATGAATAATGTTAATTGTGTGAGCAATTGTTAATATTATTATTGTTATTCATGGGAGTTTAGAAGTTGATGTAAAAATTAATTAGCTGTCAAGGTAGGTCACGTTCATTTACCATCATTAACAGTTAAACTACGAAGTCCTCGTACCCCAAAACTTTACGGGTCAGTCGGTGAAGCAAATTATTGAGGCTGTAAAAGTGATGTAATTGTAATTTCTGTGATGTAATTTCTTGTAAATTCAGTTCGCAAGAATGATGGTCAATTTATTATATATGAGCTAATGAGGTTATCAGTGTAGCAGACCAATGAAACATCCAACTGCAGCAGTTTTGCTGCATCGTGTAACTGTTGCATGAATCAGAGCCTGGCTCGATTATATGCGCCTATCTAATCTTAATTACTAACCTTAATTACTAACCATGGTCAGCACTTAGGAATTTTTCGACAGTTGTAAGACAAATACGTCGTTCGGAAATAATTTTATATATTTTTAATAAATTGATTGTTTGTGTAAATATTATGTACTACATGTTCTTATAATCGGATTCCTGCAATGCATAAAATTTTTTTTTTTTTCTGTAACATATCCTTCACTATTAATGAAGGAGATGAATTGGAGTGTATACAGAATATTACAGTAGATGTTAACTCTGTCCAAAACCTCTGAAATTAAACGCCAAAACTTTACCTATATTCTCCTTTAAAAAACTTTTGACGACATTTTCAAGTTCTTCAATTGTGTTCCTCAAAAGTTAATATTTCAGGAATTGAACTCAAGTTTTCGATGTGTATTTAATTAAGGAAGTTCAGTAACGACCTCAGTAACTTTCAATAGCGTGCTGATCTGTATATTCAAGCGAGTTTCTCATACAAACTAAATAAATAAATTTTATTGCGGGAGTCCTTTGGAATTATGAAGTCCATTCATGCTGTTCGATCGCCCTCACAGGTGGAGACTAAATTCAACATCCTGTAGCCATTTTTACGAACGAATGAAACCTTGTTTACCTATTCACGTGTGTATTATTGGATCCACGAACGACCATGCGTTTCAAGTTAATTTTATTGTGTTATTATGTAATTTGTTTGTTGCTGTTTTGCTGTACATCTCCTAGTAACATAATATGTGATAAATATGAGAAAATTGAATTTTCATAGGTTTGTCCTATACCAACTTATGAGTCCTATTTTAAAGTATTCTTTATTCAAAACTATAAATAAAATGTAATTTTTCATTGGTAAAAATTTGAATAAAATTTCATAACATTGCTCATAAACTTCGTAGAACTTTATAACGAAACGGAAAATAACACCACAAGTTTCGTTTACAACTCTCATCGTTGGCATTCTATCCCAATTAAACACTTAGCCTAATTATCAATAGAAAGGATACCCCATCGTAAATCTGAGTTAATTGTAAATAAGAAAATCATCTGCCACCAAAGAAGAAGAGATAGAATATGAGTAGAATGCATGTATAGCATTTGAGTTAGAAGTAGAATCTAAGATCATGGTAATCCTGCAGCTAGAACATCACATGATACAGCTGCTTTGGTGTAGTATTCGTGATACGATCAAGCTGCATTGGTGTAGTATCTGTGATACGATCAAGCTGCATTGGTGTAGTATCCGTGATACGATCAAGCTGCATTGGTGTAGTATTCGTGATACGATCAAGCTGCATTGGTGTAGTATCCGTGATACGATCAAGCTGCATTGGTGTAGTATTCGTGATACGATCAAGCTGTATTGGTGTAGTATCCATGATACGATCCTAACCGTGGACTGAAGGACAGAGTCCCAGTGTTACAGACTCTAAAAGTAACACGTAATTCATAGTTTTAGTCTTGGGGAAAAATTAAACATCAGAAAAATACCTACATGAAATTAATAATTTGTACTCATGATATTTTAAGAATTAGCAAGCCCGAAGAAAGTTTCGAAATTCCTGTACTTGAATCATTCTTTCGTATTTATAGCATTACCGTGTACTATTGAACGGGAATAGCCTTAAGATAACTTGAATCAAATTTATAATTAATCTCTACATCATGAATGCAGATATACGTCAGTGATTAGTCATACTTACATATGCATATTTTTAGTTTTTTAGCTTCATTTGAAAAGTAAAAATGTTTATTCCAAGTTATTGAGTTACGCCAGTTTCTTTTCTGGTCCCGTAACACTGGGTCTTTTCTTGTCGCGTAACACTATGCCTTTTCTGGTCCCGTAACACTGGGCCTTTTCTGGTCCCGTAACACTGAGAAAAGGAACCTGAGAGGCAATATCAGGAATGTTATGCGCCTTTTGAGGCACTGTTCTGATGATCATTATCACTTGTGTTCCAGTCTTATTATCACTTGTGTTCCAGTCTTATTATCACTTGTGTTCCAGTCTTATTATCACTTGTGTTCCAGTCTTATTATCACTTGTGTTCCAGTCTTATCATCACTCGTGTTCCAGTCTTATTATCACTTGTGTTCTAGTCTTATTATCACTTGTGTTCCAGTCTTATTATCACTTGTGTTCCAGTCTTATTATCACTTGTGTTCCAGTCTTATTATCACTTGTGTTCCAGTCTTATTATCACTTGTGTTCCAGTGTTGACCAACCAATCAAGTTGGACAAGCATTAAGTGTAATTATGTAGCTCAGCAAATAAAGAACAAAATAGCTCAAAAGCGCGCGATACGATACAGTACTATACATGATTTTGCATCGACCCTGAGTTTAAATAAGATGTGGGTAACTTCTTGCCTCCATAAAGTTAAACCTGACCGCGACCGTCTTATATCCGCGAGCTCGACAGGTGTTAATTACACTGATGGTAATGCTAAAACTACTTCAATAAGAAAATGCCAATAATAACTCGACAATGAGGAAATAATATCAATAACTAAGTAATAACTATGAGAGTAATAACTAAGCTGTGGTGTGTGGAGGCCGCGTCTGCTACCTGCGGTAGGGTGAGTACTAAACTCAGCCTCTGAGTGTCATTACGAGCCGCATATGAGTTATGACCGTAGAGGTGTGAGCACAGCTATGCTGCGTGCTGAGGTACCTTGCTGGTACCACTTGAGGTACCTTGCTGGGTACCACTTGAAGTATCTTGCTGGGTACCACGTGAGGTACCTTGCTGGGTACCACGTGAGGTACCTTGCTGGGTACCACGTGAGGTACCTTGCTGGGTACCACGTGAGCTACCTTGCTGGGTACCACGTGAGGTACCTAGCTGGGTACCACGTGAGGTACCTTGCTGGGTACCACGTGAGGTACCTTACTGGGTACCACTTGAAGTATCTTGCTGGATACCACTTCAGGTATCTTGCTGAGTACCACTTGAGATACCTTGCTGGGTACCACTTGAGGTACCTTGCTGGGTACCACTTGAGGTACCTTGCTGGGTACCACTTGAGGTACCTTGCTGGGTACCACTTGAGGTACCTTGCTGGGTACCACGTGAGGTACCTTGCTGGGTACCACGTGAGGTACCTTGCTGGGTACCACGTGAGGTACCTAGCTGGGTACCACGTGAGGTACCTAGCTGGGTACCACGTGAGGTACCTAGCTGGGTACCACTTGAAGTATCTTGCTGGATACCACTTGAGGTATCTTGCTGGATACCACTTGAGGTATCTTGCTGAGTACCACTTGAGATACCTTGCTGGGTACCACTTGAGATACCTTGCTGGGTACCACTTGAGGTACCTTGCTGGGTACCACTTGAGGTACCTTGCTGGGTACCACTTGAGGTACCTTGCTGGGTACCACTTGAGGTACCTTGCTGGGTACCACTTGAGGTACCTTGCTGGGTACCACTTGAGGTACCTTGCTGGGTACCATTTGAAGTATCTTGCTAGATACCACGTGAGGTACCTTGCTGGGTACCACGAGAGAATGACTCAGCTCCGGCTAAGTATCGTTCTTTGTAACAAAGGTCTGTTGTTACACGAGGTATCTTTCTTTCTTAGTCTCCTGTTACATGAAATATCTTATTTTATGGTCTGTTACTACACGAGGTATTTTTCTTAGTCTGTTGGTACGCGAAGTATCAACTTATATAATACACATTGTATCTCTCTCCATCTGTGTGTGTCCGTCCTATTTGTTCCTATCTATTACTTGAGAAAAATTATTGAACTGAAATCAGAACGGGCATGCATGTATTACAAGCATTGTATTGTGGATACTAAAGGCGCCGGTTTACGAGGAACTACGTCATTTTTTCCGGTTATTAGCTTTCTTTTCCGGCATGGTCATGTTGTTGGTAGATACGATACGGAATGGAAGTTCTGTATGGATCCATGAGAAATTTTATGGCTCTGATAGTACCACACGAGTAGAACTGAAAAATGTATTTCACTTCCTAGATCCTTGATTTTATCACTTTTTAAGCGTGGAATTTACACAAGTACTATCTAGACCATGTTATCGGTGGATAAGGTACATAACGGAAGTTGTCTATATTCATGAAAAAAGTTCTTTTAGAACACAATAATTTGTCGTCAATCTTTTATACATTCGCCTTAACAATAATTTCAAATCAGTCACATCTAAACCGTGGAATTTTTACGGGAACTATCTAAGTAATCTACCCATCTAGTACTTCCAATATTTCGATATCCGAGTGTGGTACGTGCACGGATAGTGCAAAGTATCCGTTATGTGTCCATTTTTGCAGCTATTATTGAGCGATGTTTGTACATGTTGTACTCTAAAGTACATGTATCCCACTAGGCATAGTTTTTTGACTAGTGTTTCTGTGGCAAAAGGGATAAAAGTCCAACGTCTGGCCTTTGGAAAGAGCAAGTGTGAACATCCAAATTCTTAATTTATTTTAATTTTACTCTTCATGAGTACGTGTTGACGCAGTAACGATCTGGGTTATTTACTTTTTATATTTGATATTTGAAGTCAGAATGATTCTCCCAGTTAACGGTTATGTTTGTTTCGTTTAAGCAAGTTTCGGAAATGTTTGATCATTTCCAACATTTCCCTCAATTATCACAGCTGAAACATTTACAAACTTGGGCTTGCGGTGGTACACTGATCCGGCTTATTGTATAAACTTCATTTGCTTCGTTTTCAAGTAAATTAGAAAAAGCGTAAAAGCGACAACCTGTTAGTAATTTAATTATTTCAAAAACTTGGATACATATAAGCCCAGACCAAATACAGTTTAGGATTTCGTTTATTTCAGTTTTTTGTGGATTTCTTAGTAACACGCAAGAAACACGTCATTCATGGCCACAAGAGGAGAGCTGTAATCCTGATCCTCAGTGCCTTCAGACACCTCACCTTGTTGGTAGAGTTCGACAGAGAAATGTTGGCAAAAACTGGCCATGAAAACAAAGTAATATGAAGCACAGCTGTCATCTGTGACCTCGTTAGATTTAAACAGTTTGGTTGCTCATGTCTTGTGGCTGCGTAACATGTATACGAGTTGCTAAGTTTTATTTTGATTAAACGATCAGAGTTCTTTAAGTAAGGATACCCAGTATTAAAGCATGATACATTTCATCTACTAACTCACAGTTTTCGAGATTAAAACGGCTGTTCATCTTTCCGAGCAGTCGAAAAACAGCTCGCCGCTGCGACGATTTTAAACAAGTGTGATTGTCAGTCTACAAAATATGTGTGTGATAAAATACGAGTCTTGCGTTCACTTGTAAGTACGCAATTCGTTCATTTTATATGGTAATTTCTAGGGGTAAATTCAAAATGTACCCGATAATGCAAAGCTCTTGTTTGCTTCTGCGCTTTGCAGGGCTCCTCATCGGAAATAATATTCCGTACTTACGCAGACAGTGCACTCATGCCTCTTATTACCTACAATAGGAATCTGAAACTGAGAGTAGTGAACGTATTTCTTTGTCGAGATGTAATGAAGAACGAACATTTGAACTTATGAAGTACGATAGCACGAAGGAAACCTTCAAGCCTTCGGTATTCTTTTTTTTTAACTCAACTGCTGGCAGTGGAACAGTAGCGTACACACAGTAGCATGGATACCTACGTGCTAAAATGTGAACATACACGCAAGTGCCACGACTACTGCAGATGTCTTCTTGTTATCATGAATTGAGATAAATCATACAGGGTGTCTCAAAATAATGTTCGATATTATTAAACTAGACAGTTCCCATGGAAGTTCCACGGTTTAGATTTTCCCGGTTTTTAAACTATTATAGGGATGAATGCATTAAAATTTGCGACGAATTATTGTGCTTTAAAGGAACATTTTTCGTTAATATATACATAACTTCCATTGTGTATCTGATCTACCGATAATGTAACCCATATAGTAGCCGATGAAATTCCTTGCTTTAAAAGTGAAAATATTCAGGATCTATAAAATAAAACACACATTTTAGTTTTACCCGTGGTACTATCAGAATCTGAATATTTACCATGAATGTATACAGAACTTGGATTTTCTATTTTATCTACCGATAAAATGGCCGTGTAAGAAAAGAACGTTAATAACGGAAAAAATGGAGTATTTTATAGTGATCCGGCGTCTTTGGTATCCACAATACAATGATTGTAATACATGCATACCCGTTCTGATTTCAGTTCAATAATTTTTCTTCAGTAATTAATAGGAAGTAATGGAACGGACACACACAGATACAGAGAGATGGAGATACGGAGTCGTTTATATATGTAAATTACAAAAATTTCAAGTTCTAATTTGAACTAATAAATTTATTTTGTATTTCGATCAAATTTGGTTTTGCATAATAATGCAAAACTATCAGGACCCGCGAATAATTCACGGTTAGTTCAGTAGCATGATTTTACAGGTAGTGAATAAATTACCAATCATTGATTATATGATTCAACAACTGCAACAACAATGCAACTCTATATAAATAGAAATGAAATAAAAAGCGGCCTACACCAATATAAACTAAGAGTTGTAACAAGTACTTGAAACAAAAATCAAGCCGTCGTTTAAACGAAACTGTAAAAACTTTAAATAGAAGCAGAATGAGTCACTTGGGTCACAAGATGTATTATAAATACTGTGCGAAAGGAACTAGTGTTGGATATCACAGATACGGTAAAAAGGGAAGTAGTGTACTAAGCAGATCAATAGTGAATTACGATGCAAAATTATTAATGTTTTTAATTTTCAATTGAGCCCAAACCGGAGCTGTCAAACATTCAACGTAAAATTTTCATTGTATAACTTTTCCAACTGTGATCAGATTCGAAGGGATTGGGAAAAAATGTTTCGAGAAATAAGTTATTCAGAGAAAAACTATCAAACTAGATTTTTTTCTCCCGAATAAAATGACAATAAAACCGGTTTTCTATTTACCGTTGATGGGAGCGAGCATTCTTAACAAAGCGCTTACTGTATTGACTCTGTTCATTAAAACTGGTGCCAGGCTGCCACGCAGTAATAATTTTTATTGATTATTATGCCTAGTAAAATCATGAGGGAATGAAAAAAAATATTACTTATATTGGAACCTAAAATATGGGTAATTAAACTGTAAGAGAGTTTTGTTAAGGAGGGGAAGTGGCCGCATTCTCTGGAGAAGCTTTCTTTGCTTATAAAAAAGGGAATGAGTTTTTGGCTGCAGAATTTGTGTAGGATGAATTTCAATGTTAATTAACAGTGATACACATTATTGATTACTGTCCTGATTATTGCTGATTACCGTCATGGTTACTACTTATTACCATCATGATTACTATTGATTACCGTTATGATTGATATTGATTACTGTCATGAATACTACTGATTACCATTAGGATTACTATTGATTTTCATCATGATTACTATTGATTACCCTCATGATTACTACTGATTACCGTGATGATAACTACTGATTACACTCATGGTTACTACTGATTACCGTCATTGTAATTGCTGACTACCGTCTTCGTAGCTGATTACTGCCGTGGCAACTACAAACATGATTGCTTTTACTGTTGATGTTAAGTTTGTAAGATAAGTGCGTACGCAAATATTCTTGAATTAGAATAGAATAGAATAGAATGAGGCTATAGGAACGAACCTTCTGGCCCATTCTTGGGTCGGATAATTGATTCTTCGCATAATTTCATGCCAGTTATGCTGACCATGACTGCAGTCGAATTTCAATTACTAACTTTTAATATTACCGTCAGCTCCATCTACTGTGCCCGTGCTTGCTGTTCTTGAAAATTGCCTATTTCTCTTCTATTATTATATTCCTGTCTGAATCTCTCGTACGTGTTCATTACGCATACGGCTCACCGAGATAATTGTTCAAGACTGCTGGTAGTAAGAAATTGTATCATACTTACCCATGAGATACATTTATGATGCAAATGCTAGTTATAAAACATTCACGAACTATTTGCCCACATAACTTTCTAATTCGAAACAAGACTTACTCTAGAATGGTGCTGCTCTAGCTTTGTCATTCGTGCGTCTCAGTAACAGCAGTCTCCTAGCGCATCTCTTCCACAGACATATACATGTGTTACACATACACATCACACACATGATACGAACGCATACATACCCATCACATACACGTGAAACACCAGTCTCACACACACGTGCACATATATGATATATATAGAGACACTGCAATCATCACAGGCGTCACACACATACATACATCACAAACACATATCATCAGATTCGCATCAGCATTATATCGCTCGAGCGCCTGCATTCACCAGGACGCTGCTTATCACCACGTTCCGCAGAGCCTTGGAATGTTCGGAGTCAACATCCCCGTTCCGGTCTGCCGGTGATGCTCAGCTACGTGCCATACCGGACGACTTCACACCTAGTGTTTACCTCCAGCTAACGGGGCACAGCGTGTAGTCGTGGAGGTGTGGTGTTGGACGTGATCTCTCCGGTCTGTCAGCGCTACTTAATGCGTTACCACTACTGCCACTAGTAATAGCTGTCACTACAGCTATCACTAACAGCTGTCACTACTGCCTTTTCTAATAGCTACTGCCACTTCTAATAGTTGCCACTACTTGCCATGTGCTATGCTACAGCCTCGTGTCAGCTCTCAACACCCAGGATAGTTAGCACAACTGAATATAAAGTCTAATAGTTACATGGAAAAGCCATTTATTAACACTGGTTCGACGTCATACCTTAGCGTTGCTGGCATTGTGTGGCGATACATGTTAGAAAGGGTGAATAATGTCTAATTTATTTATTATTGATTGATTTAATACATATAAAAAAGGTAAAACTTTATTCTATGCCTATTTTTAATTACATGAAGATTGATTCTTGATGAGTTCTTTTCTCTCTTATAGTTTACCCAATCTTAGTTTCAATGTATGATTTTTCTGCATGCTGTCCTACCATCATATTTCAAATAAAACTTGTAACTTACAGAATTAATTAAATGCAACAACATACATAATCGCGCTAGAGCGACTCTAATCCTCTGAATACATGAAATGGTAAAAGGTATTCCTAATACTTCTTTTCAACGACAAAAGAAAGGACAAATGAGACACACAGAAAATGTAATACATGTTATTCTAAACATCACGGGATAGGAAATGTGAGTAATCTACCACATTTTGGCCTATGAATTGCACATAATGTTCTACTAAACAGTGCGCTATTACGGATCAGTTAAATACTTGTTAATTGAATAATCAAGAGTGCACACGGAACAATTTAGCTAAATTAATGGGCATCCACAACAACTTACGAAGTTTGCCCTGTCGCGAACCTCGATCATATTACCAATAATAACATTAAAACTTGCTATTACACTGGAGATTCGTGTCTGATGGTGGGTTTCGTTGATCAACACACAATTGTAACACAGCAATAACGCTAAATTTTCCCCTTACATTCCTTGTTATTTCGCAGTTATTTCTTCTCACATTATACGCAGTTAAGTGCACGTATAAGATCTGCTGTTATTCGTCAGCGTGATGATTAGCTTAATTCCCCCTTAATCACTTTTACACCTATTGCACCCATACCCATAAAACTATACCTATGTAGGCTACACAAGCCTACATTACTGTCGAGATCTAATTCCCAAGTCTCAGTCCCCTCATCTATCCTTACTACTGCTTTTATATAAGCCTAACTCCTCCCACGTATCTTTTCATTTCCGTTTCCAATCTCCCTATTTGTCCAATGGTCTGAAATAGGTTTCTAACGTTTGTGATATACCCCGCCCAATCTTCAATCAGTTTTAGTTTCACGACTGCCTGATTCTTGCGAGTCACACAGTCTTAACCCATAAATCTCGTCTCACTTGACACTTTTTTTAGCTACAAAAATAACACCTCGACCTTTTCAAGTGCTGGCGCTTTGTTTATGTTTGCACAGCGTGGTTCTACGGAGCGGCCTCGATAGTTTCACTCCTTGTATTTCCCCTTCCCTCGTGCTTGCCTTTCGGTTAACCGCTCAACACTTGACACCATCAGCTTGAGAATATCACGACTGCAAATTCCTCGTGTGATACACACTCCTCATACATATACTTCATACATCGCCTGGAATATACAAACCTATGAACATATAACTACCATGACAATTGCACTTGTAGTAAAGCATTTCAATGAAGTACTATTCTTTGTGTTCTTGTTGGCATGTGCTGTAATGGGGAATTATGTTGGTTTCAGTGATTTCCAAGCCCCCATGCCTGTACGGAAATTTCTTGTGTAACATACATGAGCCCTTCGAGTAACGTACGGAAATCAAACATGTAAAGCACGGGATCCTACGTGTTACGTACGAGAATCCTACGTGTTACGTACGGGAATCCTACGTGTTACGTACGGGAATTCTACGTGTCACGTACGGGAATTCTACATTTTAAGTACGGGAGTTTGAAGAGTAACGTGCGGGAATCCTGCATGTTACAAACAGGAATCAGACTCGGCTTATCAATCTAAACCTGCGCTTCATAGACAGCCCCTTTTGTCAACTCACTTCGTGTTCTTCGTTTCCAAACAAATTAGAAAAATCGTCGGGACGAAGAGCTCGTAAATAATTAAACTATCGTATGAACTTTACAATTAGCACTCGTTAAACACCATCTGGATTCTTGATCATTATCATTTTGGTGTGCATAAAATTTGGTGGGTTTTATATATTGTATTCATTTTTGTTTATTTTTTGCTCATTTTATCTCGTAGCGTTGTAGTCTAGTATGTCCAGCTGTAGAAGCTTGTGCAGACAAGAGTTGCAATATTCACGTCTATTGTGGTATGATAATTCGTGCATTGTAAAACTGTGAGCTAACATGGCACAATTTGAGCTCATGGAGGATGTTGGTGTAACTGCCTATGTGTGACACAGTCTGTGCGCTGGGTGATGGGTCTTTACTTACTAATTTTACATAAGCCTTTTTTCCTAGAAAGTTGCCTAAATAAACTACTATTTGACTTCCGATTGCGTCACCACCGGTTTTATTTCTTCTATGTCGTTCCTTCGAATTTTAGGAACTGCCCTGGGTCACAATACTAGTAAATTTTCATTGTACAAGGTGCGGCAACATAACTTCCTTTTTTTTGGAAGGAATTCCCTTTGAAATAAGAAAGTTATGTTGCTGCACCCTGTAGATTATTAAAATGTATATCGTATTAGGGAAAATCATTTTAATATTTTGCAGGTGTTATTGATGAGATAAATAAAATATGATAAATAAAAATATCAAGACTCAATATTTTCTGGAGAAGAATGTTACGTTTTAATTTGATAAACTTTTTGAATTACGATGAAAATAGCTTATGAATTAGGTGTTAAAGTTTTGATTTCTTCAAAAATTAGTCACTGGAACAGTAGGGACGATTTCTAGAGCTTCGTGAATTTCTTTCACTTCGCATTTTTTTCTTTCATTTACTTGTTTTTCTTGCTTGTAATTTATCTTACTAAAATTCTTCTTTATTGTCTTCTAATTTTTTACAAAAATGTTTTATTTGCAGAACGTAATTGATCGTTCAACTATTTTCTTTATTAGATTTTTAAGCATCATCTCTCATTGTTTTTATTTATTTCATATTTAATTACATATTATTTGATTCATAGCTATTAATTCAATAATTAGTTACGTATATTTCATTACCTATTTCTAGTTATGCGAAATCTATTCTTGTATTGCACATTTTCTTGCATGTATCATGCTTTGATGTTTATTATTTTTTCATTGCATTGTTCCGTTTATTTGATTTAATCTCTCGCTTTATCTCATGAATTCAAACAAGTTCATAAGAGTAAACAAGCTAAAGTTCGTTAACTTAAGAAAATTTGCTTACAGTTCCGTCATGATGATGGTGTCATACATGCACGAGTACTAGCATAGGATCTACATTGTACAATATTTCATTACGGCCACTCAAGAACATGCAAATTAAAATTACCAGACTAATAATATACTAATTCTTATTCATTCATGGAGTACAGCCTACTTCATCTATTTAACACTGCCAAAGCATTTGCAGGCACAAACATACATCGGAAAAAGTTGCAGTGATATGAATCTATAACAAAATTATTTGATTTGAGCTATGATACTATGCATAGAATACCTACCACTTAAGGATTTTATGATAAGGCATTTTTAAAAACCAATGATGTTACATTTCTTATGTACCAACTTTATTGGAAATATTCGTTTTTGTTTTGTTGTTTGTTGTTTATAGGCAATGTACAACCTAAAAACCAGTCTCACATGAGAGTTGTTTCTGCTTTGGATTTGCTCTAGAAAATGGCAGTTTACGAGCCGCAGAATTACTTCTACTTACATTTCTGAACTAAGAAGCCTGCGTTCACAATTATCTCAAGTGATCACGACCCAGAATATCGAAATGTGGGTGGCGCTCTAAACCATAACAACTTCCCTCAACACCAAATTATTTAAGTTACGACCCTTACTTATCCTATTACGTTTTTGTGATGACATGGAAGCAGTCCTAATCGCTCAGTAGAAATCACTTAGCTATTTTGTTAATTTTTTACGATGGAATAGAAGCGGTCCTAATCGCTCAGCAGAAATCACTTACTTATTTAGCTGACTTTTTATGATAAATTAATGGCAGGAGTAGACGCTCGATAGAAAACATTTATTTACCCTTGCGAGTTTTTATATTAACAGTCCTAATTGTGTACTTGATAGGAAACGTTCACGTGAGGGTGTGCGGAGTCTGCAATTTACTGAAAGTAGGCCATTACAAGCTATTAGGTGCGTAAACTGTTTTTACATCGACTCGAGTCTTGTACATCTGTTATATTTTTTTAATGGCCACCAAGTGGACATTGGTACTCATTGCGTGATCTCGTTCATTTGTTGTGTTTTTCTTAACCTTCTTGTGGACAACGGAGGCAAACCTCAACTAACAACGGTAATTATCACTCGACAACAACTAACCTTTTTGGAGGTATGAACTCTTTTTTTTCGTCATTTCAGTGAACATAGCGAGATATTTCTCATTTAAATTTTATTTTGGTAGAACCAGAAGATCCAAATGTTGATTTCAAGTACATAATATTTGCAGCCTTTGAACTCAGTAGAAGTACTTGATTTGTAGAAATACTGAATTGTTTATTTGTTTAGAATGGAATAAAGTAATCGAAACGAGTTGTTTAGTTCATTCTTGGGCTGCTACTCAAGTCCCATTCGGTCTAAATTAAAGGCATCGATCACGCAAGCTAATTCAGTCACGCACATGCGTTTCCCTCACGTACAGGCATTTCAGTTACGCTCATGTACTACATACAATCATACACTGGCTCTAGGAGTTAAGGACATAGAATCAGTACATTATAATACTGGGAATTCTTAATCCAATATTTATTGAAACGATTTTTGAATGTATTCACACTGATAATAGAAACGATGTTTTCAAGCAGCTGATTCCAAGCTGCGGCAATTTTAGCTAGAAAGAAGTTTAGAGATTAGGATGTTTTGGACTTTTTTATTATCAATTTTTGGCTGTTATTTCTGGTTTGCCCGTTATTGTCGCTTTTGAAAAGTCCTTTCAGGGTAACATGGTTAAGGCCGTTCAGATACTTATAGGTCTCAAAGAGTTGTCCTCCCAGTCTTCTTTCTTCTATGGACATGAATTCGAGCTGTTCAAAACGCCTTCCGTAGAAATCCTTTTTGTTGCTATGGTCTGAATTTTCTTTATTTTATTAATATCTCTACTTAGGGTACGAGGCCAAGACCTGAGTTACATTGCATATTCCAGATGTAGCTGGACTAGCGTTTTGTAGATCGGTAATATAATGTTCTTTGATTTGAGCTCAAAGTTTCTTGCAGTGAAACCAAGGATCCTGCTAGCGTTTCTGACGTTTTTTTGTTTGCCTGGCTGAAGGAGGTAGTCATGAATTCTACGTGTAACGTATAGGCGAGGATTACATTTTTGTATTGCATATCACATTTTTTTTTGTCCAGTGGAACTGTGAAAAAGGTCAACTGAACTATCCGTTTCCTTCAGATATCTGTTCAAGAAGTATGATAATTGTGACGAGCGGGCGTAGTAATTTACACCCCACCATGTTCAGTGAAAAACACGTACATACCATGACCATCCCAGTGAACATTATCTTCTTCCGTCATGTGTGGGGCCAAATGAGAAGCTTAAATACTCAAGTAGGACGAAAAATGTCTGGTTGGTGCCATCAAAACAAAAAAGTAATGGTTACTCTGAGCTAAAGAGAAGCAACTTGATTGTCCATATTGAGAACTGGTGAGATAATAAAATGTAAACTGCTGGTACCCATAAAAATTGAAACAGACGTGCAAGATAATTTATGTCTGGCGTCAGAGTCAGTCACAAATTAATTTGAAGACACGTGTAAATTTGATGACACACGTCAATTTGTAGGCATGCATCAATTTGAAAAATTTTCAGTTTAATGATGCATGTCAATTTGATGGCACAGACCAATTTTAAAACATCAATTTAATGCCACATGTTAATTTATAGACTCACAAGTGATACTCGACAGCAGTTTGTGTTGGAAGATGAAGAGGCACTGGGTTTGATGGGTAAGGCTGTTTCATCAAGCACTTCACACAAAAAAGGAGTAACGATAATCGAGAAAGTTTTTTGTTTGATCAATACCAATTAAAGAGACCATTCATTAATTTTCCTATTCCATGAGTTTCTCTTTTAGTCTTGAACCATCGCCGGGCTTGGAGAGACAGCCTTAATATAGAGTGTGAAAAGTAATTCTAAGACACCTGAGCAATTTATTAACGAGTTTTTCTTTTTTTGCATGTTGCCGGGAAAATTTCTTTGTAGAGCCTATATGATGTGACAATTGGTATGCACTTTATTTCTTTGATAACTATCGAAGAAAGCAAAGCTACTAAGTGAAATTTGCTTTTCAGAATGGAAGTAATTATATGACAGTTTTGAAGCATTGTACTTCTGATTTACTTCTGATTGACAGAAGAAGAATAAGTTTCCATTCATTTTGTGAAGAACCTTCTCTCATGTATACAAGTATTTGGAAAGCTACAACAACTAAACGGTTTGTAGAATCATTTGAGAATGCCAAGAAATTAAACTTTTGATGATAAAATAGGGTACCTTTATATCAATCATCATATAGAAAAATCTACAAGTTTCATTGCAAGAGAATCAATAATGTCTTGTACGGCTGTCCGGAATAATTTAAAAGATCCTGATAGTTATGGCACGGTGAACCACTCGGGCTGCTCACCTAAAATCATCGCTGCAGCTCAACGTCAGTTCTTTCACAGTTTCTAAGAGTGAATTATGCTCACGAGGTCAACAGAATATGAACTTACCGGTCACCCCAAAAAGGATTCATCAACTTCGACAAGATTCACCTCGTTTCGCTCTCCGAAGCATTAAAAAGCTTCTGCTTTAACAGCAAAACTACAACTTTCAGACTGAGTGAAGAAAAAAGTAATTTAGATAGAGAAGCAATGGAAAGCAGCGGTGTTTTCTGATGAAGTTTGATTTAGATGTATCTGATGGTTTCATGCATTGCTGGTATGAACCAAGAAAAAAAGAAGCAACTATTTTTAAAATCACCATACGGCGGAGGATCTGAAATAATCTGGGGAGCTATTTTTGGGACTGGAAAAGCTGATTTAGTACTCAGAGAAGAAAAACGAAACTTTGCACGAAAGGAGAAGAAAAATGAAAGAAACTTTATTAAATTCAGATATACATGACATATACCATGGGTTTTTAATTCCTAATGATAACATCTTATGACTAGAAATCATGTTTCCAGCAATAGTGTCCGTTTACCTTGTAACTCGAGATAGAGGCTCATAGGGACAAGTTGTGTTAAACTGGAAGTTAGACGAAATAGTCGGCTTAAGTGAAGTCAGTCTTTCAGTCAGTCAGCCAGCCTTCCTGATCACTGCATCAGAAGCAGAGAAAATTTGAGGGCTACATGTGGTAGCGAGCCCTCAAAATCAGTGACCTCGCAACACAAACACAAATCACTAACCACGAGGCTACAGGAGCACAATAAATTGAAGTTTTGGAAGAAAGTCCTATACTAGTTTTGAATGTTTTTGGCGATAATAATGTATTTTTTCGGCAGGCAATGCAGCAATTCAAACTTCTAAGTTCGTCAAAGACTATTTTGAAGCCAATAACATTACACCTACGAACTGGCTATCAATACCTCATATAAATCGAAGCATTAAATATACCACAAACTTTTATTAAATACAATGTTTCAAGCCTGTCTTATACTGAGTTCCGCCTTGAAAAAAATTTACCCATATAATTTCATTTTCTTTTAGAGTTTATACAAAAAACGCATCAACATATTGATGGACGTATCATATAGGTTCTACATAGAAATTTTGTCGGCAATATGTGCATAAAAGAATCACTTATTAAGAAAATGCTTGGGTGTCGTATAATTATTTCACCCAATTCATTACCAGCGAGATAATATAGTACAAAAAGCGAGGTATTTTGATAGGTGAAGAACAAGGTAATACTGGAATATTCAACGGTGAAACACGTTACATATGAAAATGTGAAGAGCGAGTGACGTATGTTTATGAGTGATGTGAATTATGTTTATGAGTGATGTGAATTATGTTTATGAGTGATGTGAATTATGTTTATGAGTGATGTGAAGTATGTTTATGAGTGATGTGAAGTATGTTTATGAGTGATGTGAAGAATGTCCATGAGTGATGTGAAGAATGTCTATGAGTGATGTGAAGAATGTCTATGAGTGATGTGAAGTATGTTTATGAGTGATGTGAATTATGTTTATGAGTGATGTGAATTATGTTTATGAGTGATGTGAATTATGTTTATGAGTGATGTGAAGTATGTTTATGAGTGATGTGAAGTATGTTTATGAGTGATGTGAAGTATGTTTATGAGTGATGTGAAGTATATTTGTTCGTACTCGCTTGGAGTTATAATTTTACTTTATTCACATCCTGGGAATCAAAAGAGATCCTTATAATTAAACGTATTTTACACTACCAATAAAAGATTTTTTTCCATTCTAGATTGTACGCCATAGATGAAAATTTACAATTGTTCAAGAAGTGGAAGAAGGAGCTGGTGGCAGACGAGCTTGAAGTTATGACAGAAAATGTACGTTTTTACTGGGGCTGTTGTGCGGTGTTCGTATGGTAGAATTATCGCTCAAATTTGAAAGTTTACTGAGCAGCGGATAAGGAGACCAGTTGGCTGGAAGGCCTAATTTGAGTGTTCAGAAGGCCTCCATTAATGCTGTATTTGTAAACGCTTAATGACAGAGCTGGTTCTTCATTTCTTGCTAGATGAAGCGTTGAGGCTGACGTGTTCTCAACATGATATCAACTCATGAAGTCTTTGCTGTAAGTTCTGGTGTCCCCTATCCGGTATTGCGAGTTCTCTTTCTACTGAGAGTATGACAAATGAAACGCGAAACTTTTTATTGCTTCTATCTCAAAATTCTAAGGGATGGATATGCAGCAAATTTATTTCAAACTCTGGTAACATTTATTCATTTTTGTTCATTATTTCGCTGAAACCATGCAGTACATCCCTAGTTTTGTCCACTCTAGACTGAACAATTTTGATAAAAAAAAATTGATGTCGGTACTTTGCTATTTTATTTCAGTTAATGAATTATTTTCCGTTCAAGAAAACTCAGCACTATCATGAATTAAAAGCTATATACATTTTTTACATAAAATCACTCCGTTGCTTAAGTAATTTCAGTGTTCTTGACCCAAGCTCTTTGAGTTAATTACTCTGATCATCTAGAATATAAACTCGTTGAGATAAATACTTAGGGTATCTAGTATACGAGCTTAGCGAGGTACTGCATGTACGAGTATCTAGGCTACCACCACAGTGAGGTAAATACCTCGCATATCAACGATACCAGATCAGTGAAGTAAATACCTTACTTACCAAGGGCACAACTCATTGAGGTAATAGCCCAAATCTGGGCCACTGCCGTGAGCGTAGGTCTCGTCTCATTCCAGTGTGGAGAAGGGGGAAAGCTCGGCGCTGCTGTGAACGCTCCCCAAGAGCCACGGCGCTATCGCGTAGGCTCGAAGCAGATTGTGTGCGTTTACTTATCACAGTTAATATATTGAAGTTCTGTTTACATCGGAATATTTTCACACAGTTTGTAATGTTGATTGTGTCGTACAAGTTCAATACTGCATAGGCACGCGCATAAAATCTATTGAAGTCCCTCTAGCGATATACAAGATTCATTCAAGTTATGAAGCCTCTGATGTTTTTTTTTCAAGATTTGGAAAAAATAGATTATGTGGTTCGATTTAGAATACGCATGCACTTATCGTGAATGCGAAACGGAGGCGACAATACTGTAAGGACACACAGAACTCTAGCGGGAGCAGCGAGAGTGAGGACTGTTTTTGATACTTAAAATAGCGTATGACGTCTGTGTCTGTGCTTCTAATCAGCTGACTGAAGCTTCATTTCAGGATTGAAATACGGCATTTGTCTCATCATCTGTCACAATTGATGAAAAAGAGTCCCATTCATGCCTTCATCAAGCATCAACATAGCCTAGCAACATGCCAATCGCGCAACCTCGGGCGTCTGTCAGCATTTGTGGCACTCACATGGATACTTGTTGTATTTTGAGGTCTTTATGCTGGATTCTGTGACTGATACCACAGAAATGCCAACTTTGGAGGCAATATGTTTCAGATTCATAACGCGATCCTCCAAAATAACTTTCTCCACTGGCTCGATCATGTCGTCAGACCTGTTGGTGCGAGATCGAGTCTTGGTTTGTTGCCACAAAACGTTCTGCCTTCTTTGAACTGTCGCTTTCACGAACGCACATTAGACACATCCATGACACCATCACCACATGTCTCACCCAACTGACGATGAATTTCAACCGGTGTCACACTATTTAAATTGAGAACACGAAGGAAAATAGATTGTACTTGTAATGAAGACGTCATCATTTTAAGTATCAAAAACAGTCCTCACTTTCGGTTTTGCCGCTACAGTTCAGTATGCCGTATAGTGTTGCCATTTTTATCACGCATCCACAACGAGTATACGCGTATTTTAAAACAAACTGCATGTTTCTATCTGGTTCAGTACTGAGAATAAACATCGGAGGTGTTATAACTTGAATGCATCCATAATTGATAATCTGTCCATGGTTTAACCAGTGTCTATGCACAGAGATGTTATGAGCGTCCACAATCCTTTCTAGTACGCTTGTGATTAATTTTCGTTCTGGAATCAATGTATATCAATTAAAATAATTGTTCTGTCCTACTCTAGCAATCGTCATGTAAAATTCTCTTCTTCAAGGCTGAAGTTTTACTATGTTTATTTTATCAAACATTTCTAACAGATTAATACCATTCTTGTAACGCTGTTTCACATAAGCATCTTCCCTGATTCTTTAACTCAGGATTTCGAATGAATCAACAGTTCCTTAAGCATTATCTCCATTCCTAGAGAAGACGAACATTCTCGGTCGAAATTCTAGCATCTGCTTTCTTATTTTGAACCTTCATCACGATTAAAAAATACACTGATGCTAAAAGTCTGGTGTCGCTGGCGCGTGATGCAGCGAGCTGGTCATCACGCTGATAGTGATGCAGCCAGCTGGTCACCACGCTGATAGTGATGCAGCCAGCTGGTTATCACACTGTTAGTGATGCAGCCAGCTGGTCATCACGCTGTTAGTGATGCTGCCAGCTGGTCATCACGCTGCTAGTGATGCAGCCAGCTGGTCATCACACTGTTAGTGATGCAGCCAGCTGGTCATCATGCTGCTAGTGACACACCACCACGTGAACTAAAATAATCTCTATTATGTGAAGTAATTCCCGCAAAACTGTTCAAATTTTTCAGAACTTCTTTGTTCGACCGAAAACTTTACTTCTGTGCATAAAATACCACTTGTACTAGTTAGTTGTACGTCTTATTCTTGGCCTAATATTTGTAGTTTGTTATTGCTTATTTCATTGTTTCGACGTTCAGGTGCAATTTTTCTTGCACTGTTTTCTCTTCGTTTAGTTAAGTTTCAATTTTTATCTCTAAGAACAAACGATCATAATTTCTTCCTCGCAGCTTTTGACTATTTTACCAATTCTTGAATCAAATTTTCCAGTAAATATAGATACGAAAATATCAACAGCACCATATAACATCTATGAACTCTTCTGTTAGCCCACCACTGATAGCCTATCATGGGTGACCCATTGAATGATAGGGACATTCGTTGTTGCTAGATTTCTGTAAGGTAGACTTGCTTGACTTTGCTCTCCAACTTCTCTCATAGCTGGCCCTTTTCTCAAACATTCCCCTTCGTATTTTTATCTCTGGAGCCTCTAACTTTACAAAATTAGCTTACTTTAGCATAGTCCGAGCGTTTTTATTTCATGAACTCACGTTGTGCAACATTAGTTCCACGCCTCAGAGCTTTTTAGTTCTGTTTCTTGCCAAGATGACGTCAGATACCCCATGTCGCGATAAAGCAGGATGTTTGAGCTCCTCTTGCAGTGCATACTGTGGAATTTAGTTTCCGGTAGGAAACTAGCGCTGTCGGGTAACTCCAGGTACCCAACTCGGTGTCCGTAAGTCTCGTTGTTTGAGTCTAACGTTGGTTTAATCGTGTCGTAAAGCCTTTTTATAAAGTTCCCACGTATTCTCTACTCTAGGATGGCTGTTTTACTCGTAATATTTAGCTTGAATGTCTTAATTCCTGTTTCTTTACTCTTCTGTCTTAGCGCTTCCATCTTTTGAGATTTTCTTGCATGGCTCTTGAATTGAACAGCAACGGACTGCGCCTATCACGATGCTAACACTCCCGTCTCAGCAGGTGTATTTCAATTCAGTCTTTACGAACTTAACTCTGAAAATGAGCTCAGCCGAACGCTAGAATCGATTCTGGCTACAATAATTAGCTTAATAACAACGAGTTCAATCACTACTTTTAGTACTTGTCTTAATTCTATAAGTAAACTAACGTTGGTTTTTGAATAATGAATTCAAACGTCATTTAGAGTACTTGTCTTAATGCTGGCTGAAGAAAAAACTGTTATTTCATTGTGCTCCTGTGTGAATCTTCATCCATTTTGTTTCCACTGCTCCTGATATAATTGGTGCGTATATTCATAAGATTATTTTGGATTGGAATTTATAAGAGCCGGGTGCGGGCACCCGCCCACGATCCTTTTAAGGCAATTAGTCACTCTAATGCAGAGTGCAATTTCGGGCTTCGCATTAGTTCGACAGGTTCTTATCATCCTTGGGTTTTTTGTGGAGACCTCCTCTTCGGAGAGCTCGTTTTCAGACCTCGCATAGCACCACTTAATGTCTTTAAAACCTTCAATTGATCTCCACTTGACGGCGGACTCAAGCTTCTAGACTTGTGCTTGATCGCACGCAATTATTTTCGATAAAACTCTCTGTGCAATTACGAAACTAAGCCCGTGTTTTAAGTCTGGTGGTGTGGCAACTCTAACTGCCCAGCTCCTCACGAGAAACTATTAGAGCATCCATTGATGTTGGGTACATGATCCTTCTTCCCCTGATGGCTGCTCGTGTGGCCTGAAATACTAAGCTCAACTTCAACATTCAGTTAAGGTTAATTAATCAATTTATTAGCTCACCCTTTCTACTGCAGTTTGTGGCCAAATGGCACGTGTTTAGGTGTAGCTCGTGAGTCATGAAACTCAAGTAAACCATAATGATGCGAAATTTTCATTTATTTCCATGGAAAATGGCGCTTCACTGTTTACTCAAAGTTAATTGGGACACTCATTTGTAAAGAATTTGTAGCTGAATTATTTTCCTAAGCATACATCTATGTATTTCTGCTCTTATTTACATACTTCTCAGGCAACGTAAGGCAGTTTCCTGATGATATCCCACATGGTTGGCTGATTTTTGTTTCCGTGATTATTACCAAAAAATTGTGTGTAGAGCAGACAATGTGATATGAGTGTAGGAGGAAAATCCGAGTCACCTGGTCAATCTACAATACTTCTAATGCCTTCTAGTCTCGAAACGTGTAAAAATCTTTCTATCATAGAAAATCTTTCTCGAAAATTTAGGCAAGGGAGATAGCAGCCACTACGAGACTCAGTAGGGATGAACAAACTAGAACTACCTTGGTAAATTTCTCATAGGCCGTAAAGTCCACTTCATTTTTTAATTCCGTGTTTTAACTTAACCTGTTTAAAACATTAATACACTACACTGGTAATGAAAATACGCTGGTCACCATGAAAATTTTGAGTGTTCAAAAAATTGGATATTATGAACGTAAAAGAAGTTATACTGATAAATCATCAAATAAAAAAGCTTGTGAACCACTAATCCTTGATGTGCATCGCTTCGCTTTGTCTTGCATTACATGCACTTGTATGAGTGACTGATCAGCTACAGGGCAACATTGTCTCGCATCAGCTTTACTTGTACGAGTGACTGATTAACTATAGGGTAACATTGTCAGCACATTCCAAGTATCTAGGATACAAGCTCATGGAGGCAAAAACTCAACTCCTCGCTTCTAACAAGTGTGCTCAATTTTTTCAACTTATTTCAATTAGGCAAAGTTTATATAGGTGTAACATTAACTTTCAAAATTGATTAAATTTTGTTTTCCTTTTCTCCAAGAATATGAATTCCTTCAATTCTAAACAGTTTGAAATTAAAATAGACTTTTCATCCAATGTTCACTGAATGACTGCGAAATCACTCAGTGACTACGAAGACCGGCTAAACCCAGTCCATGCCTAGTAAATCTATTTATTTGTTTATTAATTTGTTTATTTATCAATTTATTCATTGATTTATCCATTTATCCCCGCATTTTCTCATATATTGATGCATCTATTTATCTTTCTATTTGTATATTTATATAACCATCCAACTACTTTTATAATTATTCAATTAACTACCTATTTGTCTATATATTAATTCATTGATTTTCTCATTTTCTTCTATACTTAATTGTTTACATACGAAGGCTGTTTTTCCAAAATTTGATGGGCTATAGAAAAAAGATAAATTCACATAACATATTAATTTTGTTACCAAAAATGCAGCAGGATCTTACGTATTCCTCTATATAATCGCCGAAACGAATACAGGCTGATTGCTAGAGATACTTGTAATTGAACATGGCCGTTTCGATAGATGCTCCCGCCAAATATGAATCACAAAGTATAATTCATTTTCTACAAACAGAAGGACGTAGTGCGGCTGAAATTCATCGTAGAATGAGCAAAGTTTACGGTGACAACTTTATGGGTGAAAGTAGTGTACGGGAATGGTGTAGAAAATTTAAAGAAGGGCGAACCGACGTCCATGAAGAAGATGGATAAGGGTACAAGTCTGTAGCTACTGTAGGCTTCGTTCAGAGTGTTGATCAGGGGGTCAACACCAAACTAAGGTTCACCATCAGTGAACTTCTTGAAGAATTTCTAGACATTTCAAGGTCTACGATCTACACAATCGTACAAGACCTCGGATACCGGAGGCTGTGTGTACGTTGGGCACAGGCCCGTTATACCGTCATGATGTATCTTTCCTACTGGCGGCTAACTTCTTGGAAGAAGGCATCGAGAAACTTGTCACGATATGACAAAAACCTCAACCGTTTTGGCGATTATGTGGAGAAATAAATAAGACCCTGCCTTGCTTTTGACAATAAATTATTATGTTACGTAGATTTGCCTATTTTTCTAGCCCATCAGAGGTTAACAAGAAGTAGCCCGAGCATAAATATATCTATTTGTATACATATTTTTTGTAGATTTATTTACGTGTTTCTTTATTAATTTATGCACCTATTCGTTTTTTCCATTTTTTTATACATTATTATAATTATTACTACTATTATTGTTATCATTATTAATTTTTACTCTCTCTGGTCAGAAATAGCTAATGCAAAGGGGGTAAAAGTCTTTAAATTTAACAGGTACATTATGCGTAAAAGAAACTCAAGAAATAAAGATAAAGAATTAAATTTATGGAAAGTATGCAGTTTTGTTCACTTAACTCAATCTTTGAAGACGATCTTTAGATCTGTCTAGTAGATCATTCAAGACAATAGTGCTTTCATTTTCGATAATTCGTGTCTTTTACATTTTTTATTGATTTTTTCAGTGTTTTCTGCATCATTTTTTATTTTTCTGTTGGTACAGCATGGGTCTGAAAAATTTTGTAACATGGTTCGGTAGAAACGATCGTGTTACTCGTTATTTAAAAAGATCCGTATGATAGCAGTGCATGCACTAGTTTTCGCACATTCTGAGCGAACCTTCCTCGCTCACAGAAAATGAATCTTCTTAAAAACAATAACCGCCAGAATGTTTTCCCTACTGTGCACCAACTGTTTTCGACCAGAGTAAGAATTTATTAGCTTATTTATACCCCATGACACTGATAGCTAGAACACGAACACGGCATTCAGAAAGCCAGCACATAAACACTCTCGCAATAATTCATCATAATTCTCAGGCATCGTCAGAATTTCTTCAGAAAGTAAATAGAGAAATTTCAAATGGACGTTTTTTAAACAGCTGAGATAAATAAATTTGAGACAATTTATAGTATGAGAACACATGTATTTATTAAGAGCGTATCCGTAATTTTCAAAACTTATGCAGACAGTCTTTTGATCGAGTATAAACACGGATTGCTGATCTCGGTGCGTGTACATGTATTAGACATACGTTCGTGTAGTGTTACTATGACATGTACGTGTATTGTTATGACGTGTACGTGTACAGTTATTATGATGGGTTATTATGTACACGTGTATTGTTATTATGACGTGTACGTGTCATACGTGTACCATTATGAATATGTTATTATTATTTTATTATCTCTTTGTGCATTGTTATAATGACGTGTATGTTTAATACATGTACTATTATGAATATGGGATTATTATTGCATTATCAGTAAATATAAGAAGCGAATTTTAAATGGTAATATAACACTACTCGTGTGTGCAACACTTGGTGCTTACCTGCCTCACAATATACGTAGAGTTCCAGGAGAAAATTGAGCTCACATTGCTCGTTTTTATTTGGTCCTTTGGACCGAACAAGTGATTAATTGTTTACTTTTTTAATTGTTTGATTGCTCGTCTTTGTTAACATTTTCGGGACAATTATTGTCTTGTGAGCTTGAGAAAGGTGTAGAATGACAGCTAACGCAACGCTAAATCTTTACTGAGCAAAGTGTAAGGCAATTAACCCTCTCAATTGTGGTGATACACATTTCATACTTCCGAAGAACTCATGTTTAATGTTTGGTGGTACAGAAAGCATACCACTGTTCAAAATTGTGCTCCTGCGCTGCTCAGCAGCTCAAAATTTGTACCACCATCATAAGTGAAAGGGAATATCCCTATGAATCTATAAACTTTTGAGCATGTTGCATATTTCTTTCCATAAAAAGTACAATTTCAAAGGGTTAAACAAAGTACTTGCTTTCTGTTAGTAATGTCCAATGAATGCTATCAAATTTATACAATTTTTCATGTCAATAAAAGTCTTGATGAGCTGATGATAGATCTAGACTATTTAAGTTAATGAAACATAAAAATTTGATGCGTTATAATCCCAATAATTGCTTTCAAAATTGAGGCTAGAATAATCTAAAAATCAACTGACTGAACCAAGTAATGGGATTCTACAATCATATAATAATCGAAGCGTCGCGCTTATGATGCAAGCAATGCAAAAAGCGTTGAAACATGTTGAGACCCACAGTACAGTCGCCTCACAGGTTCTAATTCTTTTTAAGTTCACAAAATATAATGCAGCCCAAATATTGATGGAAGGAAAATTTAGCGTTAATCAAGAGCAGCAGTGCTCCTCTTAAGCCTGGTAATGGAATAATGTTTCCCTAGGTAGAGTAGTGGAATGATGTTTCCCTAGATAGAGTAGTGGAATGTTTCTCTAGGCAGAGTAGTGGAGTGATGATGTTTCACTAGATACAGTGATCGAATAATAAAATAAAATGGAAAAAATAAGGCAATAGAAATGAGCTGTTTCGCCCATTCTTGGGCTGCTACCCATGTCCTATGCCATCTAAAGTAAAGGCATAAATCACTCACGTACATCTCAATCGCGTAAGCCAATTACGTCACGTACACGCACTTCACTCACGCACAGGAATTTCAGTAACCCACATGGATCACAATCATACACTGGCCTTAGGATTTGGAGGCATAGAATCAGTACGTTATAATACTGGGGTTTCCTAATTCAATATTTGTCGAGACGATATATGCATGTCTTCACAGTGCCAACAGAAACTATGTTTTCGGGCAGCTGGTTCCAAGTTGCGGCAATTTTGACGGGAAAGAAGCTTGTAGCCTGGGATGTCTTGAAGTTTCTTATTATTAGTTTTTGGTCGTTAATTCTGATGCGCACGTTACCGTCTCTTTCGAAAAGCCCTTCCAGGGTAACATCGTTAAGGCCGTTGAGATACTTATAGGTTTCAATGAGTTGTCCTCGCAGTTTTCTTTGTTCTGGGGAGATGAGTTCAAGCTGTTGAAGACGTCTCTCTTAGCTGTGATTGCAAAGTTCAAGAACTATTTTCATTTAATGATGATGTTTGATTAGGTAGAGTAATAGAATTATATTTCTCTAGGTAGAGTAGAGGAATGATGTTTCACCAGATAGAGTAGTGGAATGATTATATTTGAGTAGGTGTCCTTGTAAAGTAAATTTTAAAGCTTCCCCGATTTTTTTTAAGACTGGGGATAAATTTTCCCTCTTTCATCTTGGTTCATCAACCAAGTAATTTTCCTGCCCAACGCTGATGGTTTTTACGTAAGACTATGTACTCGTCAGTAAAATTTCTTTATTTTAATTTTGTATACGATTTCTGAAATGTTGTTTCACCCAAAGCATTTTTCCTGATGGCTGTGCATTTTTTTTATCAAAGTGACTGGGTCCAAGTATCTGGCTGTCTTTAGTGAGTACATTTATTCTTACTAATTCTGTTACTTACAAGATGGTTTAAAATTTATTTATATTTGAAAAGACCCAAACAAGATTCGCCCTCACTCTCTTTTTATAAAGGGTTTAAAGAAAATTCACATTCACTCTCTCATTATCAGGGGTTTAATAAAAGTTTACATTCATTTAAGGTTCACATGTTTAATTGTATCTACAATATAACTGTACTTTGCTTCATGAAGTTGCATGAACTCTTATTGATACACAAATACTACGTTGTAAGAAAATTGGCACTTGACTGCATCTACAGGAAATGCCTCCATAACTAGAATGTGATGCACTTACGATTACAACAGCTACCCTGTAATGTCTTTATTAGCATCTCGATTCAATGAAAAAATACTCACCAGAACTATTCATGTCCTAAAATTTATGAACAGTTCAGTAGGAATGAAAATTATACTAAAATTTATGGACACTTCTGCAAGAATGGAACTTGTACTAAAATTTATGAACACTTTACAAGGAATGAAAATTGAAACGTGAACCTCAGTTAAATTTTTGATGTAAATTGAAAAACACTTAAATGAACTGAACGTAAATTATGCTATTTTATGGGTAAAATTCAGATTTCAATTAATGCCAAACTCAAAAAAATCTCTCAGAACGCTGCACATTGTTTTGTGCGTTAGATTACATAATAATCTATTAAATCTGAAAATTTATCTGGAAAGTTTTATGCATGCATTGTACTCGTAATTTGACTACAATCGAGCATGAAAATACTGCACTGGTTAATTCACTCAAATTAGTACTCGTAACTTATCAATGTGTAACCATGAGCGATGATTTTTCATACGGATTTTTTGTCTTCTCAACTCAATAATATTGGACTAACTTTCTCTTTTTTCCACTTTTTTCTTTTCAATAAATATTAGCATAATTTTTAAATTCCGAAAAGGCCACGGAAAGTTTTCGAAGATATTCGCCACTGTGGCAACGCGATGAAGCCGCTCACGCACGTCATGGAGTCCTCATGTATTACGTAAATGAATGATTTATTTATTTTAAAGTGTGTCATTTCCTGTGAGGTAACCTCATCTTTTGACGGTAAAACAGAGTTAATTATTCTTTACTTGCATAATTTGTCGTTTTCTTACGGCATTTTAGTTCACAAAGTAGTTACGAGATTGTGGAAGGCGCCGGTCTGATTCTACACCTTTATGGATATTGTTGTTTCTAGACCTATGTACATTACATAATGTATACATGTACACAAATGAAAGGACTCATATACCATGTATTCTGAAATTTACAAAGGGATTTATTCTTTTTCTGATTCCTGACGAAAATGATAGGAGCTGATCGAGAAAGAATTCTGGAAACATCTCAACTCGGAACCAGCACATTTTCTGCAAATTTGTCATTTTGCATCGTTGTAGGACGATCCAGGTAATTTTGGCGCAGATGTTGATGAGGCGAGAGCTGTTCGGTGCGCCTGAGTGCACCATCGTTGAGTCGTTGCACTTTCTCCAAGTCTTCATGTCTGCCCATTCTGCAAAGAAAAATATCGTTATTGGTCTATTTCTGAAATGTTTGAAGAGCATGTCATTATTAGCGTCACATTGAACTGCAAATCAAAATTAAGTGATGTTAGATAAGCAGACGTCAATGATAAAATCCAATTTGGGAGCTACTGGCTATTTTGGGTTGTTTTTTTTTCTCAATGTAAATGCAAAGCTTTTTGTTCAAGAAATAAACTCGAAATTCGTTTTGAAATCATCGTATCGTCAAACTCAAAAAGGACATTGGTAAAATAAGGATAACCTAAAGTGTGCAGGTGTGTATACAAATAGAATTTTCTCACTAGTACTAGTACTTGTCGTTAGTCCGTACATCCTCATTCGACGAAAATTTGAATTAATGTAGCAAATGAATACTCTCTCACTTATATCCTAGTTTTCAACAGACTCGGGTGGTAATAGCTAGCAGCTTCTAGACTTGTCTTACCCCTCCTAGTTAAGTCCTACAGTGTGCGGCAACAAAACTTCCTTTTTTCAAAGCGCTTCACTCCCCCTGTATTTCCGTGCCTGTGAGTGATTGGTGTCGAATGCATTCGAAATTAGGTAGCAGCCCATGAATGGACGACTCAACTTGATCCTATTGTTTTATTTTATTTTACTCTAGTCGTCAGAAGGGTGCGTATTGCTAAGTGTCCAACTCGTGAGGTGTTCGATTCTGTTTTCTTCATACTCTAAGTTTCTTTTTATCTCTCTGAGTCAAAGGCGTTTAGAGGCCTTGTGATTTACACTGGTCAACAGCTAGAGTTCTCTGGAGCGATAAAACTCAGAAGCTTCTTCAGTGAGTGATACACTCCTCTTGTACAGTGACCTTGCTTCTGACATAAAGAAACAAAGCCACTTATTGAGGGAGGTATTGAACCCATCTTCTTTATCTTAATAATTAAATAATTCAAACTTTATTTCTACTAAGATCGACGTAGAAAGATGATGGTGTCTACAATACTTTAAAGATTAAAAATACATAAATTAATTTTGAGAGCAATGCCAATCTTTGTGGTCAACGAAACAACCGAGACGTTTCTTGATGCCAGCAGTAGGGAGCTTTTGTGAGTGAACCGCCTCGACGTATTTCTAAAGTGATCATTTCTCGACTGGATCACTTGACAAAAGTAGTGTTACCGAACTTTTATATTTAGCAATCAAAGTAAAAAGAATTTAAAGTAAGTACATACAATTTATATCAGCCAAGAACAGAATAAGTGGCAATGTTGACCGTTTCAAACATATATTTTGAAATAATTAATGCGAAGTATAAAACTATTAAGTGAAAAGCCCAAATGACTTTACTGATAACTTCTAAAAATCTTCATGGGTATGCGTGTGCTAGATAATTTAGTAAAATACTCACTTGACTAGATTAATGTGAGATTCAGGGCCTGGAATGGCTGCATAAGAAAGGTCTTCAATGAAGTAAGTCGAGCAGAGCGTTGATGTAGGTCTGTGCCATTTGGAGGGTTTCAAATTTGGACAGTTTTTGATCCCCTGTCAAGGCCGGCACGACGTCCCTTAAACGATCAAAAGCCTCATTGAGGCCGGTCATTCGTCTTCTTTCCCGTGCGTTGGCGGCTAAACGACGTTTCTTAAGAACATCTCGGCTAGTGGTTTTCGCTGATTGCCTCCTACATGTCGCTCCGCTGGTACAGTTACCATTCCCGTAAATGTTAAGTTTCGCACACATGGACTTTCCTGGAGATCCTATGTTCATGTTCCCAGGACTGTTTTCCTTCAAAAGTCTAGGGGTTTTGGAGAAATAATAGAGAGGGTCTGCTAACGTTGTGTGAGTGTCTGCGTCGAGCTCACCCGTGCCGTCAAGAAACTTTGAGTATTTGCCAGTGGCATATAACGGATCTGACAAAGCTGGATGCGTGTCTTCGCATGGTCCAAAGTGCCAGGCTGACGAAGCCAAAGGAGGAGGTGACAACGAGCAATTTGAGGAACAAGGGCTATCGGAAGATCTCATGCTTGGACTGTACAGTGGAGGTAAACCAGGACTACTTTGAGGCTGACCAGAACTTGGACTGTATTGATAATAAATCTCCGAGCTATAGGAAGTCGACTTTTCTGTCATATAGATATTGTTCAATAAAGTTTGCCCGCATTGAAAATTTGTTGGAGCGTTTTTATAGTTTTCATGATTTGGTAAATTTATTTTCGGTAAAATTGCGACTGGTGGTGTATGATTTGCTTCGCTGACACTCTTTTTAAAACACAAAGGGTTCATAATATCTTGTTTTCTATTACTTGCAGCTTCTACTTCGCTTGTAAAATTTTGTGAATTTTCTCTTAAAACTTCTGACGGAATTGTTGTTACAGTTCTTGGGATCTCGAAGAGTTTAGACTTTTGAGTCTCAATGGAAATCGCATCTGTTCCAGAGGCCAGAGTTTGTCTGGGCTTGTCCTGAGATTCATTAGAAGTAATTCCATTCATTTCAGAAATTGAAGCGCTCAAAAAATGTTCCCACTGTTCGGGAGTATCACAGGAGTTTACTGCTTCTGTTCCGTAAATATTGACTTGATGCGATGAAGTTTGAGAAATTTTAGCATGAGTTTCCACTGATGGTTTGTTTTCAGTTTGAAAACCTCGGTTTGTGTTGAGGGTAACCCGTTGAGGTTCATGCGAGGAAACTGACACATGATCGGTTCCGGAAAAGTGACTCTGGTGAAACCTAGTCCGCTGGACCTCACTGGACGCAACACACACAGACACAGCCATGATCGAACCACGGCCGCAAAGTTGCCACTGTTGCGGTTGTTCCCTGTTGCCCAGCTTTTATCCCAACCACAGACTTACTGCTACCGACACCAACCAACCGCAAACGCCCATTCCAGGATAATTGGGTCACGTGGCTGCCACAGCAGCCAATAGGCGCGTTCTAGTCGCGGAGAGGACACGGCCTGCAGGCACGGTTTCAGCCTTCGTGGGTAGGCATTATATTCTTGCGCACGAGACCAAAAAGAAGCGGCCTTCCCTATGGTCGGATGAGGTAGTCAAGCGCAAGAAAAACCATAAAAAGTGAAATGTGCGACAGACTGACGCGAATGAAGGAGCAGCAACTGGCGTTCATCATCGTAATTTGGCAGGTGTCACGCCTCTATGATATTCATGTATATTATGTTGATTGGATCGCTCAGCTGTTCAGGTTACCGTACGCTGATAGTAAACTTAGAACGGTCGTAGTAACAGTGCAATGGGATCGTAAAAGGTAGTTTATCTTTTATTTTGAATGCGAATTTTATTCACACTCAAGATTGCATATTTTGCGTTTGTTGTGATCATTTCGGGATAGAAATGGCTTTATTTTTTAATACGCATTTTTCGATACATAATTCCAAGAAGCGAAATTTGTTTAGAACAGAAAACAATGTATCAAGTACCTTTAAAAAGAATAATGATCGTCATTTACTAATGTCATTGAATTACCAGTTGAGGGAAACGCATGCTAAAAATGAAATGGATTTTTTGTAAAGCCAGTTTAAAGCTAGCAGTATTGCTCGCACTTGATCACATAACTATATACAGCTACATACAAGTACGACATTTTATAATGCAAAAATCATTAACAGCTATGGTCACTCCGGATTTTACTAGCTCATCTTCAACGCTAACATGATTTGCAAATTTTTAATCACGAAACCATGTTTACTATTGTATTCAAAATGCTAAAAATTATGTTTTCATCGGTTATTTATACAAAAAATTTATAAAGAGTTCCTAAAAATGAAAATTGTATTTGAATGAGCTAAAATTTTTGCAGTAAATGTTGCCTCGTAGTAAAGTAAGGACCGTCCATATAGAAAGTCAATTTATTGTAATCAGATCAGAATGAACATTTTTTCATTGTGACGAACATTGAATTGGCGTCACTAAACTTGTGAACCAAATCTGAATGACATCTAAGAAACGGAAAGAAAATTTTAGCTTTTAATTTATACGACACTCATGTTGTGGCAGTACTGGTATTTTTCGCAACGTCTGTATGGTGGTTTTAAACGCTGTTGACTTTGGACGACACGTAAAATTTGTACGAAATTACCCCCCAAACTTCGTTTATTGAAACTCTTTTCCGTAGATTTACATCAGGATGATCTTTAGGAATATGACTTGAGAGATAATGTGTCGCTGGCTTGGATATTCTTTTCCCATTCATAGATCAAATGAACCAAAATGTTTTCATCTCTCATTCTCCGTTTTTGACGTACTGTTAGCTGTTTAAGAGATCCCTTTTTTTACATAATATAACAAAATTATATCATGCTAATTTCATGTTATGTTATTCCCATACTACGTTAATTTTTTCTGAATTTAAATTTGTCACAATAAAGTTATGTAATGAAAATCAAACAAAATATATGTCGTTCTGGTGTAAGAATTTTACTGTCTTATTTTCAAATATTTTTGAATAGATAATCCCCATTTCGTTTAATTTAAATTCTACCCCTTTAAATTTCAATAAAGCATATCATCTTCTAGTATTCTATATTATGATTTGCTGCCACCGTTCAGTCTGCTCTGAGATTCATGACTCAAACGTTTTTTTTCAAGTGGTATCATCTGTAGGGTTTCTTTTACAGTAACGCTTTGTGCTACGTTGAAAATAGCCCTTGCTCATTGTTTTTAAGCCACGTGGAAGTTTTAATAGCGTCATAATGCCTAAATTGGCCGCACCGCCAGTCAGTAATAGAAGGCACCCCATTAAAATAGCATCCCATTGTGACTCACGGCAGACCCTCCTTGCCAGCCGCGTGGTACCCGCGATTTTCTCCTGTAAGTGACTTGCTTTTTTATCAAGGGCGGCGCTTTTGGGTTTGTTTGTTGCGGTAAATGTCCTTTGTGAGCCCACCTATATATAATATATATATAGACACGCATAAGGATGAGGCACAGACATTCCTCAGCCTCGAAACGAATACGTCCGCATTTTCGGAGAGCAGAGGCGGCATTTTGAAGATATGCCATTTTTAGGGGTAATCTGGTCAACTGAAAAATGTGCACCAGAACAAACAAATTTTTATGCAATATTCAGTTTGCATTTCATATGTGTTGTGTTTTGGATCATAAGTAATGTTTAGAACTTTCTAAGTAATAAGATGGCAACCCCAATATATGACTTCTAGAATTTAAAAGTAACTGACTGAAAATTCGAACAATCAAAGATTACTCTAAAAATAAAAGTCCTTTTCATTCAATCATCATAAAATGATTCGACATAAATTTTCGTATCTCGCTGTGTTGACAACGGCCAGGAACATTCTGGAGCTGGAACAGTATGGGCCAGGAATACTCTAAACCAGAAACATTCTAAGCCAACAACATTTTAAACCAGAAACATTTTTTTTACCCACCAGGAACATTCTGCACCACGAATATTGTGCACCAGGAATATTCTGCACCAGGAACATTCTGCACCAGGAACATTCTGCACCAGGAACATTCTGCACCAGGAACATTCTGCACCAGGAACATTCTGCACCAGGAATATTTTGCACGAGGAACATTCTACACCAGGAACATTCTGCACCAGGAATATTTTGCACGAGGAACATTCTATACCAGGAAAATTCTGTAGCCTTGGACATTCTGGGGCCTTGAACATTCTGGGGCCTGAAATAATGTGTGGATGGAATGGCTGGAATCTGGAATGCCTGGAACGACTTAGATTGCTGGGACTGTCGTACCGCGGCCTGGCACGTGGCGACCGCTCTTTAATTTCCTCAGGGGCATGAGCAGCGGAGAGATTTTCGATTGAAAATGGGAGAATGGACGCTGATTTTAGATTGTGAAAAGCGAAGACGAATCAGTTGTGCTTGAAAGTTGGAAAAACAGACTTACTTGGTTATGTACTGTACATCGGTTCTATGGTGTAATGGTTAGCACTTTGGACTCTGAATCCAACAATCCGAGTTCGAGTCTCGGTAGAACCTGCGAGCTTTTATCACCAGCTTGGTCGACTGGTGAGCGAATCTGCTTGCGAGCGGGAAGACCCGGGTTCGAATCCCGCTGTCGACATGGTTGACGCGGCTAGAAATACGGCATGGGACTTGGGTAAACAACCGAATAATTATCGAAGTAATTATCCGACCCAAGAATGGGCCAGAAGGTTCGTTCCTATAGCCTCATTCTATTCTATTCTACTGAGACAAATTAATATATATATATATATATATATATATATATATATATATATATATATATATATATATATGGCATATCTTCACTTACCCAAAGTAACTTTGAATTCATTTCTTAAAGCTTCTATTTTTAAGATCTGAAACCAAGGGAATGAGAGTTAACAATCAAGATGAAGAGGGCTTAGAGTGGAGGAACTTCTGATCAATGAAGCGCTAAAATTAAATTTCTTAAAATTGCATCAACAGTTTCGGATGTTTTGCTCAGCACGCTGTTCATATTTATAGCTTGGAATACTAGATCCTGATTCCAGAAGCCAGAGCAAAATATTGAATTACCAACGGTCGCACATAGTCGCTAGCTGAGTCAATACCTCGAGTACATCTTGTCTCTTGCATTTGTTTGTCGTGCCTTTCAAAAAAGGAGACTGAATAGTTTACGTTTAAGATATCACATAAACCGTATTTTTTTTTGTTGTGACGTTTATATTTAATATTTGCTGTCAGCGTTTTTCTCATTGTTTTTAGATGAAACCTGTGATATTTTTTTGCTATAGTTTAACTTTGAAACTTTAATGTTTTAGGTTCTCTCAGGTAAGAAAATTTACGGGACAGTCGGTCTTCAAATTAATGTCATTTTATAGCTTGAATTGACTTTCAAGTCTCAGTGTGAGTTATACAGAAGAAGAATAAAAGAAAAATGAGAATAAGACCTGACTACCCACATTGACTACCCACCGTTAAGTCAGCGACTACCCACCGTTAAGTCAGCGACTACCCACCGTTGAGTCAGCGACTACCCACCGTTGAGTCAGCTACTACCCACCGTTAAGTCAGCAATTACCCACCGTTAAGTCAGCAACTACC
>VCRD01000353.1:187020-209049 GCA_006783055.1 Trinorchestia longiramus | reverse complement strand
GGGAGACGGTGGGGGAGATGGCTGGGTGAATGTAGGCATGTTGATGTGCGGATGAAGGAGCGTATGGACGTGTGGTACGTGTAGACGTGTGGGTGTGAGTGAGAGAGTGGAGGTACATATTAAAATTATTTCATGAATGTAAGGAATTAGGCTTCATGTTAAAAATACAAATATTTATTTCTGTCCTTTTTTATAAGTGTATTTCAAGTTTAACTTTCGTATATTTTAGCACTGAAGATGAAATCCTTGCATTCCGAAACGGATGCTAGTAAAAATGTTTCCTTTAACTTGTTTTTTTTTCGTGTTTCACATGGGAATTTGTTACTATTGAACATCAAAGTGTATATGTTTCTTCTATTTTGAAAATTGAAGCATGAATGTTTATCTGAAATAATATGAAGGATAAACAAAATATGATTCATTCAACAACATATACTTCCTTTCATAGTTTTTACTGGATGCGATGATGATGTGTTCGTAATTACCTAGAAATGAAAGCCGTCATTTACTGCAGCAGTTCTAGTGTAGGAAATGCTTTGCCTATTGAAATACAATAGAAAAAGGGATCTTGCGCTTCGTTGTCCTTTTCTATAACACCTGATTACGACCGATTGGACACTGTGATGAAATGGAGGCGTGCAAGCTGTGAGAGAGCCGTTTTTTCAGAACTACGGACGTTGCGAAATAGTGTCCTGGAGCAGTCACAATTGTTGTAGCGGGTCCTGCCAATTACAGATCCTTTTTATTTCAGAATCTTATTCTACAGCTGCGAATGGTTATTCAAATGGGATTTTTATGCTCAGTTACAAGTGCACCCCAGCTTAAGGGTAGAGGATATAAGATTATTCATAGCCTACCATGTTTTTACTGCGTAAAATACAATAACTGTTGCTGTCACCTGCATTGACTTAGATTCACGTGAAAACAATTTGGTGTATTTTATGGATCAAATTCTCTATTCTTTTAATTACATGTTAGGAGTACTTTTTATCTTCGTCTTAATTTATATCGGTACTGTTGTTTTCAGTGTAAATTAAAAGATCTGCATTAATGCATAACTGAACTGTCAACACTAGCAGATCGTTCGTTTTTGAACTAAAATTTAATGAGCTTGAAATATCATAAGGAAGTTAATGCATATGTTTCCTGTGAATAAATTCTATAGTCCTCCCATGGAAAATGAATACAACTATTTATGGGTTGTTGTCGGTCAAATGATCATGATCTTTAGATAGTCATCGCAAATACCCCGTTGGTTGGTAACTCAATAAGGATGATCTCAAACATCACTAAATAAAAAAATGTATATGATGAACGTAAGCCCTGACTGCCTTACTAATCAGAGCTTCACGAAAATAACTTTGTAGAAATGCCGACAACTTCAATGCAGTGTGTTAGTTTCGGTGAAGAATTTTCATAATCTAAGATTTTTTCATAAGGAAGATTTCTTTAATAATCGTAAATCAAAGCAGAACCCATTTGTTATGCGTTGTCTTGTTTGTCTAAATTTTTTAGCTGGACAGCAGAACAATAATCATCCATAAAATCTCACACCGAATGCCAATCTTTCAGATTTAATGGTGATACTGGTTGTCTAGAAACAACCATTCGTTTCTAACTAGCAAACTTTAGTTGGCCTTATACTGATAGTGATTTTATGAATGAGCTCTAGATGAGCTCATTCATTATGAGCAAAAAGCCTTTCAAAACTGGTGTGAATGTTTCTGAAAACCAGCAATGGCATTTAAGGACGATGATATCAGTATAGTGCAGGGTGTCAATAAAGAGTGTCGTTCTATTGTATTCAGTGTTTATTAAAGTTTTTATTCGCATTTTGTATTGTGTGTTTCAGGGATCCTGTTTGTGAAAGGTGCTGTTGAGGCTTTATAAGAAACATTCGTAAGAGACTTTATGGACACTCTGTATTTCTCTTATGACTTTCTCGACACGAATGCAAAATCATTGCAATACGAGTCATATTGGAATGATAGCAGCACAAAACTATAGGTAAACTGGGGGAAATAATAAAACACCTGAGTAATTTCTTAATAACTTCGTTTATACACATATTGCTGTGAAAACCTCTATGTAGAACCTATGTGATATGTCAATCAATATCTACCTTCGATTTTTACCAACTATAGAATGAAATGAAGTAATATGTACATGGAAATTTATTTTTCAGGGGGAAAATAATAATAGGACAGGCTAGAAACAATGTATTTCTGAGTTTCTTCTGATAGACTGAAGAAGAAGTGCACAAGTATTTCTGAACATAATTTTCTAAAATATGCATACATTTTACAATCTAATTGAATGGTTTATAGAATCATTGCAGAATTCTGAGTAATTATTTTCTTGATGGAAAACATAGGGGGTAATAGCTGCCATCATTAGGGAAAATCATATTAACTTCATTGCAAAAGAAATATCAAGTTCTCGTACGGCTGTTAAAAATTATTTAAAAGTTCTATGGAGTTGTGACACGATAAAACATCTAAGCCACCCATCTAAAATCAGAGCTGAAGAGTAAACTATGCTCACAGGAGCTCTAACAGTCTAAATTTATCGGTCACCCCCAAAAGAGTTCGTCAACTTCTATATGGCTCACCTCGCTTCGTATTTCAAAACAGAAAAAAAACGCTGTTTTGACATCAGAACGTGAAAGGAAATGTTTAGACTTGCCAAAGTAAATAAAGTAACTTGGACTAAGGAGCAATGGCAAACAATGGTGTTTTGTGATGAGAAAAAGCTTAATTTAAATTTACCTGACGGTTGCCAACTATACTGGAATGATTTGAAAATGGAGGAGCAGCTCTTTTCAGAGTGACCGTTCGGCAAAAATCTTGCAATGATCTAGGAAGCTTGTTCTACGTCTGAAAAAGCTGGTTTAGTGTTCATGGAAGGAAATATCATATTTCTCAGAAAGACATATCGGTGTGTTGGAAGAAAGCCTTTTGCCATTTTTAAATATTCTTGGGGACAATAACGTTAATTTTCAGCATGATGATGCAGCGCTCTACACTTTTAGAGTAACCAAAGATAGGTGTGAGGCAAATAACATCACACTTTTAGATTCATAATCTAAATTTCTTAATTTGAAGCCAATAGAAAACCTGTGTAGAATTCAATCAAGACGAGCTTGCAATAATAGAAGACAGTTTAAGGATAGAAAATTCTTGAATTCATGCATTAAATAATATTCTAGAAAATTCTATTGAAACTCTTGCAACCCTCATTGGTCTAATACAGAGAAGATGCATAGAAGTTCTCAATAGAAATGCAAATACTAAATTCAACCCAAACTTGTGTTGCCTAAATAAAAATTGTCAAGCCTGTTTTATGATTATTTCCACATTGAAATTTAATTGTTTAGATCATTTTACTTGCATTTAGAACCGCAAAAAAATTCTTATTGACATACGAGTATAGTACTCGTATAGGTTCTAGATAAAAATTTTCAATTGAATGCATGAAAAGACGAAGAAATGATTTACAAATTATCCAGATGTATTGCAGTTATTTCCACTGGTGTAGTAGGAAGCCATGAATGGCTCAAGAGAAGTGATGAGAAGTCCAGTGTGACGTACAGAAGCGCCGCGCATGAACAGCCAGCTGAGATCATTATCTAATCTGCGTTGAAGTCTCCTTAAAGCGAGGCATTGTGTTGCTGCTCCCGCTACACCAGCCCCGCCACTGCTCTACGGGGCAGATTGACACCTATCTCTAAATCGAGCTCTTCGCTTTGTGTTATTTCTTCTGCACTGACAAATTATTCGTTGTACTTTTTCAGTCTCAGTTTTTTGTACTTTTTGGTCTCGGTTCTGCTTAGTTCCTCTCTGACGCATGAAAGCGTACAATTACGTTGTTACGAAAGTTCTTGCATTTTTTTTCATCGGAAATGATTGTTACATTTTTTTTCATTGCCTTATTTGTAATTTAGCTTACATATCCTTAGGTGTGTGCTTGATGTTTTGTGACTTTTTGTAAAAAAAAATGTTGGATTTCTTTTTTTATTTGAATGAACGCATTTACTTATTATTTTGATGAGTTGAGTTCTGCAATTTTATTTACACATGTGTCGACATAGTTTTACCATCTAAGTTTAGATTTAGGTTCTTTTTGTCTTATTTCATACTTTTTCTTCATCCCTTTAATATTTATATTTGTTTTCATCACTAATTTCAATTCAGATTTCGCAAATTTGGGTTTCTTTGCATATTGACATTTAGGTGTAATCGAACGTCAATATTATTGTCTTTCTTCAGGTTACACTTGATTGCTGTTTATTTCAACTCTGCGTTTTATTTTCCTCTCCTCAGTTGTTACTATACGTAATATGCCACATATTACGTCATGTACAGTATACATTATAATCTGTAATGTACAGTAGATACATAAAAATGTGTATTTTGGGTACATTATAATTCATTGTGGACTACTTTAAGTAGAAGTTTATAGGTTATTACTCATATCACCACGTCATATTTCAATTATTGGAACGTTCAATATTTTTTAATTTTAGCTAGAATAGAATAAGGCAATAGGAACGAGCCGTTTGGCCCATTCTTGGTTCAATACCGAAGTCCCATGCCGTGACGCTAGGACGATTCTTAAAAAGTTTTTATGTATACCCATTTCAATACTTGGGGTACAAAGCGTAAGTTAACGCAACGGATATGTTTTCATTGGCTAAGGAATTATTCATAAGAAATTCAAGTTATTTTACTTCGGCACGTCTATATCTACATGTCTCACTACTATAAATTTGTTGTCCTTATGCATACCTCACGCACTACTCGGAAAATAATGACGTCCTAAGAAATATAATTGGAGAAAAGAGAGCATACATTTCGCTGATTCTGTTATGTGCTTACTTGATAAACTTTTTTTATATGAAAGGATTATATTTTCCTTTTATGATTCCGGTCTAGTTTCTTTTTTCCTCAAACAACAAACAGAGACGGCGATCCGCGAATCTACCTATGCTCTCATATGACAAGATCTACCAATGGCATGTCTGTACTGGTGAGGGAATGTGTCATGTTCAATGAATAATTATGGATACTAATTTTTAGGCAACTGTTCAAGAATTTGCCAAATGAACAGATAATGAAATTAGAGATAAATATACTGGTCAATGCAGTAATTTATGTTTGCTAAGTACACTTTGAATACATGTAACTATTTCATATCCCTGACGCACATTAATCAATCATACGTTAAAAACATGATGAAGTTTTTTGAAATTATTTTTGAACACGATGGAAGAGCTTAAAATCATGACATTTTAATGTTTGCAATTATCTGAAACACATGAAAGTATTGGGATAAGTACGTACAGTTGGTGACGAAAATATCATGCACCCTCCAGTGTTCAATAATATTAACCATTTCTTAAAATGTAATGCTCGGATGATTCCAAACACTTTATATGTTATTAATTTGATGAAAAGGAATTTAGACTTTGCCTTCAGAACGACTTGTCTCATATAACAAATTTAACAAAAATCTAATTCAAAAAATAAATTGACAAAAATATTCGTATGGTTAGAACGAGGGAACATAACAATATTAAAAGTCAGTAGCATGACATTTTCTCTTGATAACATTCATCAAACGGGTTTTTATACTTTTCCTTCAAATTTGATGACATTTGTAATGAAATATTATTCTATTCTTCAGTGACAACAGGTTCTAATTTTTGAAGTTTTTGCGAAGCTCGACGATAAATGCCACTCTTCAATTCTTGCCAGGGATTTTCAAGTGGATTCAAATCAAGACTCATCGTAGGCTGTGACAAAACTGTACTTTCATTTTTCTGGAGTCATGGTCTACAATTTAGACGCATGCTTGGGGTCATTATCGTGCTGGAATTTAAACCACTCGCCAAGAATAAGATTTTACGCTGATAACTCAAGGTTTTTATTCCTTATCTTGATATAATCGTCAGATTTAATTACTCCTATGATTGCAATTTAATTACTACTTGCGCTGAAACAACCCCAAACCACCATGCAACCACCTTCATGTTTAATTGTTGACATTTTGATCTTTGGGGAAAAAGTTTCACTTTCCTGACGCCAAATATTGTTTTCACGATCATTGCCAAATGATTCAATTGTTTTTTCATCATTCCATAGTACTCGTTCCCAAAAGCAGTTTCTTTTGTTAAGCAGTTTCTTTTGTTGAGGCAAAATGTAAGCGAGTTGAAAGATGACTTAGTTTCTACAGAGGTGCGTGTCTTGGTGTGTGTCCATGTAAGCCATTCCTATTTAGAATAGAATAGAATAGAATAGAATTAGGCTATAGGAACGAACCTTCTGGCCCATTCTTGGGTCGGATAATTACTTCGATAATTATTCAGTTGTATACCCAAGTCCCATGCCGTATTTCTAGCTGCGTCAACCATGTCGGCAGCGGGATTCGAACCCGGGTCTTTCCGCTCGCAAGCAGATTCGCTCACCAGTCGACCAAGCTGGTGATATAATGTTAAATTTTATAAGTACTTACGCTGATACCTAGCGTATCAAAATCTGTGGCGATGTCTTTCAACACAAATCTTGGGGTCATATCAACCTAGCTACAAACTGTAGTTTGAGCGTAGCTCTTGTGACAATTTCGACGGTCTTCCGCGTCCAGGCCAAGTCACAGTTTTACCAAACGCTTTAAACTTCTTGATGACTTTGGGTAAGGTAGAGCTAGGGATGGCTACGCATTTTGAAATAGTTCAGTAACTATTACCGGATTTGTAACAGTCAATAATCTCCAGCCCCAAATCCACACTGAACTCTTTCGTTGTCAAAGTGAAAATAACAGTCTTGATGCTTATTGCACCACGTTATGTTCGTTACTGGAACACTGTAGAATATTCTGGGAAATACATATTCCACAATGCTGTAAACATAAAATAAATGTGATTTTTTAGAATTACTTGAATCAAAGCATTAAAATGGTAATTTTTGATTGTACGAATATTCCTGTTAGTTTGTTTTTTTTTGCATGACGTTTTTGTTAAACTTGTTAAATGAAATTTATTGTTCCGAAAACTGAGTTTTGAATTCCTATTCATGTTCGTAATATCATATAATGACATTGGAACCATACGAGCATTCAATTATAAGAAATAACTAAAAATGTTGACATGATGGGAATAAAAATAATTTTGTCGCTAACTTTATGCAGTTTGAAATATGCAACAGCAATGTGTCATTAAAAAAGATTGAAATTTTAGCAAAGTAATTCAAAAGAACGAATACCGCTGTACATACAGCAATGAAGTGTGATGAAACGAGAAGACAACCGTTCCTGAGCCTTTTAACTTTTTTACACGTCGTTCTTGTGTATTTCTCACCTTTATGACAAACCAGTCGACCTTCAGTATCTCGTTATTGCATACCTGACTGACTGGTTGCCTTCTTTGACTCGGCTATCTGATTGCTTTCAATCGAACTTCGCTTCAAAACTGTTGCGCCATTGTGCGTTATCGGACAACCAGACAAGCATGTGCCAGTGAGCCTAAAATTACTCTTTTTGACGCAGTAACTCATCAGAGATAAACAAGCTGCTGTTCTTTTCCGACTGAGTATCTAAGATCCTATCGTGGCATCCGAAGTGAAGAAACTGTCGTGAGGCCGTCGGTATCCGCGAAGTAACTGTACAGCGAAGACAGGAATTTGTAAAGAAGTGCTATTGGTCCTTGGGAAGATTATTTCTCGAAATAAAGTGACTGATTCAACTAGAAAAAGATAAGTAAAGTTAAGTTACTGTTCCATGAGAATGGGTTTTGAGAAGTCGAGTAACTGTTACAGGGTTAATTCTCTTGCAAGAAGTGCCTGTTCTGCGAAACTGATCTCGTCCTCCTAAAACAATGCTGATTTCTATAATGCATATTCTTGATAATCAAGACATTGTTCATTGTTTTTTATGAATTCAAGGTAAAGTGACGTTCTCATTGAATATTAACTTGGAGCTTCTGAAGCTTTGTTCAAATTTAAACTTTAGATGTGATTGTTTTTGGGCATGGACGTCTCATTTCTGTTTCAGTACTCAAGGCTCACTGTCGTGTTTTTCAAGTGCCATGTACATGCATAGTAGGCGTTTCTACAGTTTTCAGAGAAGTGGTCTTGCCTTTCATAAACGTTCATAATAGGTGGTCATTTATTTAACGGGTAAATCCAAAGTTACCGCACTCATTCAAAAATCAATAAAACAACACCTAGAACAGCAAAAACTGCGTTTTTCATATTAAACAAATGAAAAAATCTTAGAGTTTTATCAAAACTCAAAAGCAGTTTTATTATTATGTAACCCAAAATGATAAAATGCGAAAGGATCCGCGAGCGAGAACAATGAAAAGTTATTTCAACCACAATGAATTCATAGTTACAGTGCAGAGGGACTTCAAGGCAACATTTAATCATTGAAACTCAATCAGCGTTCAACATGAACACTGAATTGTACATGTATTGCGTACTACTCTTGGTGTGCCCGAAAATTTCATTTCAGCTGTATGTATGTAGACGCAGATTCTCTAAATATTGAAGACATTGCAATAATGCAATGTCTGAAAATATTTGTTCGTTGATTAAATTTTGTCATGAAATAATTTCTTAGTCTTCCGTTTTTAAGCACTTGGCTCAACGATCCGCAATCTTGCATAATCCTTTGAAGAAAATTTTTTTGATTCGTCGTGAAACTATTTGTCTCTTCTTGCCCTTCTTTAACTGTAGGAAAGAGAAAACTTCCCAATGTATCTCCAAACGATCCAAAGAGATGCTGCTTAGTGGGTACGAGATCAGGGTTATAGGCTGAGTGTTCTTGCACCTCAAAATTAAATTATTTAAGAATTTTAAGGGTTTAGACTATTCGGTCAGCCGTACGTGGGCGTGCATGGTCTTGGAATGACACAACTTTGTTGTACAATTAGCAACAGCGTTTGATTCAAATGGCTGAATAGCTAAAAGCGTTCGGTGCACCTTGCCCTTTGGCACACCTTCCAACAACAGCCATCGGGTCATAGTTCTTTATTGCTCTTTGGTGCAGCAGCCATGTCAAGTATACTCGCACATACTGCTGCGGTTTGCCTACTTTTGACCATGAAACCACAATAGTAATAACTAGGAGTTCGTAAGAGAAAGCAATGCGATCAACCTAATTGTGAGTTATGGTAGAAGAGATCATATTTTTTTTGATTTGTACTTTAAATTGGTGATAATTAACTTTATTGATATGCATGGTATGCTGCTGTGGGTCAATAAATTGTAGTTTTCTCTTCTTCACGAATGCTTCAAATTTATCTTCAGTTGAAACATTCATGCACAATAACTATTCACTTCTTATTATGCTATTAAAAACACTCAAGTTGTAGTCCCTTCTCCTTCCTATATCATACCTAAAATGTCACTGGAAATTTTCTCGAGTGTTATAACTGTTTCTTTTTTCCCATGTTAAATAAATATAATATTACGAGAGAGGTCTGTGGAGGACAGTAACTGTGTTAACTCCTCATTGATCCTCTTAAAGAAAAGTTGCGAGTGTTGACACGTTTGTTTGAAATCTTGGAGGACTGGAGAAAAGAAAATGTTAAAATATATGTAGATCCTGGATTGCTAATAGAAACTAAATAAAAGACGACAGGTTTCATAACTGTCCTCAAACACTTGCATAACTGTCTCAGGCTGCAAACAGAGGCACTGTATCACAGAGCTCTGATACTTTGTATGTTTTTTTATAACTCAGGGACTTTCAACAGCCTAGCTGTGACTTCAATTTGATTGATGTATCAGATTCCCCATGACTGTGTGGGTTGAACCTTTAGCAATTACTGTTCTAAGCTCGCCTAAGAAGTTGATAGGATCGTTAGACTTTCGTGACGGATGTGTAATTACTGCGAGACTTCAGAACTCTGCTCTAAAGAATGGGGGAGCATGATGATTTGACGCCTCCACAAACTTCTGGTTACCAGGAAGAGAAGAAGAGATCTTAAAACTTAATAAAATCGCAGTAGTTCTGCAAACGACACCGTGAAAACATGCTTCTTGACACTATGAGGTCAAAGTACAATAACAATGAGTGGAGTACTCAGCAGATGGGAGTGTTCGAGTAGTTTTGATGTTTCGTGTATTTATTCTGTAAAATTGTACTTTTTCTGTTCACTTCCGTGAGAATAGCCATTAAAGTTGATCTCAAGCACTTTAATTTCAGTCCAGCATCGTTTTGGTTTCCACAGCGTCCGAGCGTTAAAGTGCATCTAAAGTGCATATGTAAAGTGCATCTAAAATGTTATCAATGTGCATCTGAAAGCCTCACAACACTACAATATACACTCAACATTTGAATTTAGAAAATTTCTGTGGTTTTCATCTTTCTAGTCTTTTGCATGTAGCATTAGGTAATATGGCTAAATAGTTAGGAACTTCAAAATGGATCATGCATGCTAATCGTTACATCATGAGCGAGAAATTAAATCAATTGACAGCTTTCAATGTACAAAATAAATACGAGTACATATTTATTGAAGAGAATTTTGTAAATCAACTACTTTAGCATGACATGTATTGTTCATTAGTTGTACTTCTCTAAACAAGAGTACGGAGCAAAAGTCGCGACCTGGCTAAAATAAATAAACTGGAAGCAGCGCAAACTGATGATGCTCTCTGCGTGCACCGCATGTGGCTATGTTGTGCCTACGTAGTACTTGTGCAGTACATATGTTGTACCTGTGCTGTGCCTGTGTAATACTTGTGCAGTACATATGTTGTACCTGTGCTGTGTCTGTGTAATACTTGTGCAGTACATACGAAGGTATTGTACATGTGGTATCTCTGTGCTGTACCTGTGTTGTATCTGTGTTGAACCGATGAATTAGGTACTGCATATGTACTGTACCTCTACTGTACTGGTTCTGTATCTGTGCTGTACTGGTTCTGTATCTGTGCTGTACTGGTTCTCTATCTGTACTGTACTGGTTCTGTATCTGTACAGTACTGGTTCTGTATCTGTGCTGTACTGGTTCTGTATCTGTGCTGTACTGGTTCTGTATCTGTGCTGTACCTGTACCAGGCATCCCTGTATTCCTGGATCCTGAAGCGAAATCGCACGTTAAGTGCTTTGGGGGACCCGCTGGTGATGATAGCGACTCATACGGTACCAATTTTGAAATAAATTCACTCGAGGCGGAGTTGGTAACTCTGCAACCACAGAGACAGCGTTTCATCTTTTCTCCCGTGATGATCAGTGCCTGGGTATTATTAATTATCTTCTTTGTCTTTGTCCTGTCTGAACCTCTGATTATAATTGTCACTATTCATGTCATGTGCATAAGTATTCAGTTTTCGAAACTGAAAGTATTCAAAAGTATTCTGTTTTTGAAACGGTATACGCAGTTGTCTTTGGACTCGAGCTCAGCGCCTGAGAGCATTCCCCAACTGAACCCTGGGCTGCAGTTTGATTCCCGTTTACTAGCGCTAGTGCTTTATTTTAAGCATGAATTGAATTTCGATGAGAACTTACGATGGGATTTGAGATGCAGGTGTCACCATCAAGTATGTTAGTCGGCAAGATGGAAATTAGATATGTACTTGCCTGCCTTGATGAGGTGTATAAATGCACCCTGACTTGTCTCCCGTTATATGAGAAGTTAGCCGTTCATAGTACAAACAAGATAAAATAATATACTTATTAATGAATACTGGTTTCATTATGCTCTCACTATACACCTTTTCAGTGCTCTGTCGAAGTAATCGCACAGGTATCCTTAAATGTTTTGCCTTTATATGGTACGTAACTGAAAATGATCCATAATACCAACGTTTAAGTCATTTAGTACAATGAATAGGAAGGAGAGAGTGACGTCTAATTACTTTCTATTGAATGTAACTACGGGGATGCTTATTAAAGGACACCCATGTCGTTGATACACAGTACAATATCTGCCGTTAGTAGCGTCTTGTACCTACGCTGCTCCCAACCATTATATACACTCTAGCTCTTAAATTTCCTGCTGTTTAAATCAAGAGGAGGCCTTGCATGTATTGTTCCTTGAAAAATATAATACAAAAAACAGCGTGCATAAAATTACCTACGTACAAAATTGTTTTGAAAACAGCAATAAATTATTCTTTGAACTCTACAAACAAATATTATTAAGTATAGCAAGTTGTGGATTTTCGTTACATCATTCATTGTGAACCCTTAATTTTGGTGAAAATTTTTGAACAAAGTGTTAAGCATATAATTATTTGGAAAAAATAATAATTTATTTAGATATTCTTAGATATACTCAACGCGCATAGACGATAGACGTAATTATTAGAATAAGTATGATTAAGAAAATCATTGTATTCCTCGTTGAAGCCCTGCAGCCATCATAAAAGAGATCCCTGCTGAGATCGCTTCTATGGTGACTGTGGTGGTTATAAGAACTATTAAGTTAAATATCATGAGCGCAGTCATAGTGGAAAAAAACATTTTCCTGAAATACTTTTTAACAACGCTCTATAAGCTTTTATAATAATGCACTCGGTATACTCGGTATACTGTTACTCGGTACCGCTGTTACTCGGTATACTATTCTATTCTTGGGCCAGCAAATAATTGCAGCATCGACAACGGGATCAAACAACTAAAACATTTCACACTGGAATAACACTTCAAAACAAGAGGCAGCCACTTCATTGTTCAGACGTGTTGATTTCTCTGGTAAACAACGTCTGCATAACCTTACTGTGATAAATAAACAATGAATTTTAAGTGAAATTTTGCACGGTTCTTCAAACTTAAAGTAGCTGTGAAAAACTTGAATTTAACTATAAAATTTACTTCTCACCTTCTCAATTAATGAAAATTAAATTTTGTACCTATGATGAAAATTCGTGCCCATCCATTGCTCTCATTTGGCACTGTGAAGTTGTAAAACGTCATAAAAATTTGAAGAGCGCATTCCTCATTGTGCTGCTTTCACACTGCTGCAAGATAACTTTTAATCCGTAAACTACGCGAGAGAGATCTTACTGTAAGCACCACCTTTGCGTACATTCCTGATAAATGGTGTTCTATATTATCTCACGCATCTTTTTTCAGAAAATATTCAGCTTGTGTTCCAAGCAACAGTACAGAAACATTCGCTTTTATGTATGCGTACGCAGGCGCGGCGAAGAATGTTAAAATATTCTAGCTAACTCATTTTTTCTTCCACTTACCCGCTCCACCCACCACTGGATCTGTTCAGCGCGATTATTGGCAAGATTAGAGCCTAATACTTGATGGCGATGATTGATGGTGATCATGGTGATCTTTCTGAGTGACTCCACCCATCATGGACGTCCCTTGCCAGTAATGTCAGGAAATTTGATTTCTTGTAAGGTCCTGTGTATCTGTATTTGATATCATAAAGTACTTAGTTATAAACTGTTCGAGCTCCTATGTTTTTCGTGGTACCGATATTTAAATATTGCCAAGACTATGCGTTTGCACGGAGCCTACGATCACAATGCAAACTAAAGACTGGAATAATGAGTGCATTAGGGAAGAGGAGCTTGTAGGAAATTTCTGATTTCTTTATCCCATTTTATCCTAGCGATATCATATGGCATTAGAAAACAATGGCTATCAATTCTGTAATTACATTTTGTATCAAACTAGTTTGGTGAGGGTTTTGTTTTGCGGTTTGATGCACTATATCGTTCAGTAGCAACGTGACCGTAGGAGCAAGTAGACATATCTTTGATATATAACATTTTATCAAAATTGCACTATCTATTTTTTTATAAAAATGGCAAACCATAATGCCAGGGAGATTATTTTCTGAAAGTAAATGATACAATTTATTTGTTTTAATGATATCCCAAATTTTCACTGATAGCAAAACATGAATTTTTTCAATAGTTCGTACTTTCTCACATGTAATTGTCAGTTTAGTGTTCTCTCTCTCAAAAAACAAAGAGTATTATAGCTGGCATTTGTCTGATATTTTTAACATATTTCAGTTCCAGAACACCGCAAACAAAGAAAGCGGTAGCAAAATTTCGTCAAAACAAGAAACAGTCTCATTAATGCATGGACGTGCTGATTTCTGTGGTAAACTTTACCTGCATAACTTTACAAGCAGAAATGAACAATGAAACATGGTTTATGAATCGAGTCGTCCTTCGCTTGACTCCCGATGGTTCAGTTCAGAAACTAATGAAATGAAAATTATTGCCGAGTACGAGGCAGATAATTCCATTTGAGGTGCAAAATTAACATGTTTTTTTTATTTAAACATATAATTACTTTAACATAGAGCATTTTGGTAAACATTTCGAATTTTAGTGTGAGACAGGAATAATTACTTTTAAATATACACAAGTTTTATGTTATATCAATTGTAGTTGATTTATACATTATTGGTTTAAGCTTTCGATAGAACTTATTGAAGTATTGACTTGATATTATACATGGTGTCACTAAAAAATAATTTCTTTTTAGTCACGAATAACGAACGTTTTTGTATAGCTTTGACCGTGTAGGTTCAATGTGTAATATCTCTGGGACAAACAGAAGCTCTCTCCTGAATGTAAGCTTTATTGGACCTTTTTATCATCAATTTTCTAACACAATTTACAAATACAGAAACTTGGCTGTTTGTTCAATACGTTATGATGAACTAGTGTCATTTATCTCAAACTGAACAGAAGAGTGCGATGACATTGCATTAATTAAATGATAAATTGTTAATGAATGTTAATGCCATGTTTCAATTTGGCAGTGTTCTTCTCGATGGTAGTATGTACATTTTATAAACGTTGAGAGTATGTGTTTTTCTGAAATTCTTCATAACTCCCATTAATTCTGGAAAATTTCAAAGCTTTGAATGAGCCAGCAACAACACAGGAAGAAATGCTTTTCATTCCTCATTAAAGTACAGCACCGTTAGAGGCTCGTTTCATTACATATTGTACACTCTTCACTTCGTAGACACCTGTGAGAATTGAGTGGCGTATGGCAAAAAACTTTTCAGCAGAAACTCGTCGCGGCGTCAGTGCATGATGGGGTTGTCCGCCAGTCTCTCTCTTCCATAATGAGGTAGCGGCTGTTAAGAAACTGCCTCTAAGCTTGATCCTTACCTGCGCGACAGCTCATTACACCCGAGATCAAAGAAAATAAAGTTGTATCGAAACTGTTTCACTTCTCAGATTAGACAAAAATGTTTTTAAACGCTCAGCTGATCTTATATCTGTGTGGTAAGCCTCCTCGAGTGGTGTGCAAGAGCTCACTCTCAGGTGGTAGGCTTATGCAAGGAAAAGTTATGTCTTATTTTAATGAGAGCTTCTTGGTGGAGTTTTTTGGCAGTAGTTTTGAATAGAATCTTAAGTTTCCGCTGATTTAGATGAAAAGGTTTTTCCTACCAAGAGCATAAAAATACTGTATATCGGCCCTAATTTTCAGTTGTGATACAATTTCCCTTCGTTGGCGTTTTCTATAGAATTCTAAAAAATATCAAATAATAGGAAGCCACGATTATTGCATATGAATAAATGTTTGCAATTTTCAAAATCTTCATCAGTAAGGAACCTTCAACTAGCTTATAGCGACTTCATATTCATTGATGAACCCCTGGTGCATGAAAATTTTATGATTTGTTGAAGTTATTTATTTCGCCCAGCTTAGCAGCTTGCAATACGAGCATAAGTTAACTAAAATTGAACGTCTTCAAACATCTTCAAATATCATTATTGTAGATAAAATTCCAGACCTGCGTACCGCCAGATTTTTAAGCATTGTCAGTTATGAACTTGGCCGAAAAATATACAGTGCAAGCGCATAATAATATTTCAAAAATTCATTTTTCAATAAAACTGATATTCGTGACCATTAATTATTACACATTGGCATTAACGTTTCAGTTTACTTTAGGCTCTTTCATACATTTCATTTTAATTTACTTTTTCCTTTTTTATTTCCTCTTATGATAGCGTCTAAATAATTCGTCGTCATCGTCAGCGTCATGCTGGAAGATACTAGAATTTTTGTTACGAATTTTACGATCAAGTGCAGGATCATTTACTTAATTTTTCTACTCATGAACCAACTCACCCATCATCTTTGAGTTCACGACTGGCGGCTGAGTTCATTATACGTTTTATGATTCTTATCCTCTTCTGTTAACTGAAAGCAACACCAGATAGACAGCATGTACATATTTATGTCTATGCATCAAGAAACAGCCAAAATCTACTTCATTTACTACCTATCATTCAACACGCACTAACTGGACGAACCTCGGTAGTTGAAGAAACAAGGAACACATACGTTTCCTAGTTTCATTTTAGAGCTGCTAACTGTTCAATTCGAGCGTTTCCACTGAGTGGATTTTTGAAGCGCAGAGCCTTGCGGTTGTCGCGTCAAGGCGTGAAGTTTTCGTGCTCTGGCAGATGATGTCTTGCTTCCAGTAGCCAGGATACGGTGCTGTCACAGCATTATACCGTACAAAGATATTATGCGTTGCATGGAACCATATGAAACCTCATTAAAAAGTATTTTATTTAGGGGTGTTAAAGTTGTATGAGGCAGATTCAAGGAAGTGAACGATGTAATTTCATTCCCTAGAAATGCTGTCGAGAATAACTCCAATTACTTTGTCGAATTTACAAAGATTATTTCGGTGTTATGAAACTATTAGAATCACTACCACTTTTTTCGTTGGAGCATCTGCGGATCTAATTTATTTTCAAGATTGTGTTGACTTGAAACCTTTAATTTTCCCCACATGACGTTGGTGGTGTTGACTGTCCAACGAATTCGTAACTTGCATTCATTATATGCCACTACATATGTACTGATATTACGTGGGTCCATACTCCCTTGATGAATAATAATAATAAATAAACGTAGGTCCGTAATGATGACTCCTAGAGAGAACTTCTTGAGCGTCGTTGTGATACTTTACCTAGCTTGGCTTGCAGTCCATGTGATTAAAGTGTGTATATGCCATCATAAAGGACGAAGAAATTGCTTTAATTTTTAACATTGCGATAAATATTTTGCTTTTAAGTGCTTTCAGGATTGATGAGCTTTACCATTCAATACAATTTTTTCTATTTTCCGTGCGTGCACTCGTAAAACGACGTGTGTAAAGTATAATACAATATAATAAATATTTCAATGGTGTACTTTCTGTCATTTACGACGACATTGCTCAAACTTAACCAAACCGGCATTTGAAGATGAATACAAACAAAGTATGATTGATCAGTAACATTTCAATGAAATATTCAATTGTTTGTTACGAGTTTTGGGATTCGCCTGTACATAGATTGTCAACTTTTAATCTTTACAGTATATTACCTGTTAAAGTAAAACACACTTGGTGCTTTATGATTCCATTACATATTAGTCGCACACTAACCCACCGCAGCAATATACGTACAACGATAACAAAAGCGTCATTCTCCAGCTACATTGAAACAATAAACTTTTGAAGCGATGTGACTAGTGTCACATTTTGCTCATTTCAAATTCATTTCCAATGATTTGTTTCGTAATGCTGCAAAAATCATCGAGGATTATCTTTTCACGCAGGGTACGTTGTACTTGTGTTCAATACATTTAATGAATTATAAATATAGCAATTAGTGAAAAGTATGGAAGTATCAATATGAGCAAAATTAATATGCACAGATTACTCAGCGTCTTCCTCATACGTCACCTGTGTCGAGTGTGTGAACTCGTCTGGGAACGTACAGGTATATTGATGCGTAGTAATTCATGAGATTTTCAAAATTAAACGATGCAAAGCAACTTCCAAAAGAATTCAGATAAATTTAAAGGATTTCATTTTGTTTTTACTATAAAAACCGCTTCTCAAATGAATGAATTGAAACCTAACAAATTTCCGTGATTAACGAAAGAAAAGCGTAGCTTACGAAATGAAAATGCTGTTCTCAGGGATATTATTATATATAGCCCTAAAAGAATAAAAGCATTGCTAAAAAACCGGAGAAGAACTGCTGCTGATGATGTGACTTGAAGCGTTCGAAGTCTCCAAATTAGGACCTGCCCTGACACTTCGATGACGCGCTGATGGTCGCCGTCGGCCACATGATCACACCTCCAGCAGATCATCACGTTCTGACGTCCAAATTGAAATATGGAAAGCATTCGCATCATCACAGACAGAGAAATGTTGCAGACTCTTCATGCATTTCGTGATAGAGGTCTATTGATGGGGGCAGAGATGAAAACCTGTCATTTACGCTCTCAATAATCGGGGAAAGTACGAGTATGTTTGACATATCGCAACGACTGGGTAGGTAACATGTTACTATGTATGGGCTGCAGATGGAGATTTTACAACCTAGTTTTTTACGTTTTCTTCTCTTCGTTTTAATTCTTCTTAGTTTTGTTCATTTTCGTTTTCTGCGTTTTAAATTTCTTCTACTATTAATTTTGTTGTTGTGAAGAAACAAAATGTATGTTGAAATTCATAGGAAAACAAACTATTTTAGTCGACCATAAGCAAACAATTTCAATTCAATTCCAGATCATGTCAGAAATATGAAAACAGATTCAATAGACTGCTGGGTTGGCCATTCAACTCCGATAAGCAAGCGAAACATCATGTACTAGGAAAAATATTGTAAACATATACTCTAATTTGATTTAATCTTGTTTGGCTTGTCGTTGTAAGACCGTCTAAAAAGATGTAAAAGGCTAGGCATACTGTAACTATAATAGAATGGGATTTCCTATTTGTATTATTTGAAATACTTTTACACCTTCAAATTGGCTCAAATTTATAATTTATTGTATCTTTCATACGATTGAAAAAAACTACTTCAAATTTATTGTACAATTTCCATTTTCTAGAATGATTGCACAAATAATAAGATACAAAATACAAATTTAAACTAATTTTGCATTTGCGTGAAATAATCGCGGTAATAATAATATAAATAACTCGCTGACTGACGTGCAAAAACCAACAATTCAATGACATTCCAGGACGTGTAGACGATAATAACTGGAAATTGGCAGCTCGAACAGACGCAGGCCTACGTAAAATATGACTGAACTTCGCTCGAGGAAATTCAATCTCATTTGTTTCATTGGTTGAGGCGATAAATCGCAAATCACTTACATAAAGGGAAGAATTTCTCATCAAAAAGGGCCGCATTAAATGAAGGGTTGGTGGGAGGCCAGGTGAACGCTCAAGGCGCAATTGATGGAGAGAAATAGAACCACGAGGGTATTTATAACTTCTATTCAGGGAGCACAGAAGAGTTGCCAGCGTTGCAGAATGTCTTGGGCGTTAGTTCATATATTCTGCCGTCGTAATGTCACCCTCCTGACCAGGCCATGTAGCTTGTCGACTTGGAAAAGAAAAGTCTGGTTGTACTGGTTGCTTTATACATCTTGTCTATTTTGTAGTACATTATCAAGAGTGCAGTTGAATTATTATATGTATTTTATGATATAAATATCAATGAAAATACTTTTGAAATTAATATTTATTAGGAAAAAAGTCATTCTTACTTGTAGGCAAATAAAGTTGGTGATATCAAGTGTGGTAATTTGCATGCATTGTTCATTTGTTCGTACAGTCATATGTACCCTTTTGACATTGTACACATTTTGAAGGCAAATTTCTTGTAACTCTTCATCTTTGTCAAAATCCATCGGTTCATGAGTTTTCTTATATATTTAATTAATTTAAACTCTGAGTAACTTAATTGCTTGTATCAAATTCAAGTACTATTGTTAATTCAATATTGATGATCTTATAATTTCATCAAACGAAAAAATTTATTATTTGAAACTTAATTTACAAAATTAATTTACGATTCGTCATGATATAAGGCAGAAAATTTAATAAAAGTAAGACCCAGCCTTTTGAGCCCCGTACTTGCTTCGAGTGCTGTGAGGCACCCGTAATTTATAAACATTCAAACATTTTCAACATTTAATATGATTTATCATTTAAATTGAGCATATATATTTATATGCATATTATTAATAATTCATAGAAGAATTTAGAATGCATCATTTATTTTCAGTGTTGATAAAGTTCATTATTATGCATGTTATTTTGCATGCATTAGAAGTAATTTTAAGAGGTGTCAAACTCGAAGTATTTAACTAATTTGTTCAAAACGAAAGCATTGCATAGCTCGTACTCATGAAACACAAGATTATTCTTTCGTGTTTCCGTGCTTGCATCACTCGTTGAACAGCACTGAACAGCAGCGTCACTCAGTGGCAGCGCTGCTGTGTAACAGCGTCACTCAGTGGCAGGGCTGCTCTGTAACAGCGTCACTCAGTGGCAGGGCTGCTCTGTAACAGCGTCACTCAGTGGTAGCGCTGCTGTGTAACAGCGTCACTCAGTGGCAGGGCTGCTGTGTAACAGCGTCACTCAGTGGTAGCACAATCTTGCAATACAAACATATTTGAAAAACCTCAGTAACAAGTAGTATTAGCACTAAACACTCCATAGCATTCATTATTAGCACTAAACACTCCATAGCATTCATTCGTTAGCACTAGATACTCCATAGCTTTAGCACACAAGCACTCGAAATCTTTATTCGATAATTAAACACTCAATAAAAACGCTATTTATTGACAGTTCTCCTCATCTATTCCCTGTCTAGCTAGTAACGAACATTGAACATTTAGCAATGCCTAAATACACCACCAAAATACTGGAACCTACCCCAGAATTACTAAAGTAAGTCACCTTCCAAAACGTGGTCATTTCTCTAGCCAAATATAATATTATGCCACAGAACACTATCCCAGTCAAGCATGGCCTCCGGACGAACATTGTGTGTAGTCTGAATGGAGAAAAGTTCTTATGGAAGTTTTTGAGACGACAGTACCTTCTAACGATCCTTCTCTCATAGCGCCTATCTTGTCCATTATTTCGATATCGCCGCTCTGCACATGATTGAAGATAATAGTTGCCCACGAAAAAATAGGAAGTTTTTAAATTATTTATTCTTCAACAACATCTTACCATGTATTTCAGCGTATTTTACTTCACCAATGAACAGGAAAAATTAAATAACGTATGAATTGGCTAACTCCTTATTCTTTAATTCTTGGATGCAGCAGTTATCAAATTTTCAACGCTAGTTTGATAGGTGAACAATTGTGCCAAATTTCTTGTTTGTTGTTTGGTGCCCAGTAGATATCTTCACGCTGTTGAGGCTTGCAGCAACAGCATTATAGGCTTGTGTACTGAAGATCGGAAATTGATTTTAATTAATTTGTAGTAAAACTGCGTAATTTATTTGCAAAACTTCAGAGAAATTCCTGACTTGTAACCTCTAGATATTTGAAAATCATTACAAGTCATGGGTTGGTATTCATTTTCTTTCTTTGGGCAGTCACAGCTCACGCACTGTTTTTCCATCCTGTGAGCACCTACAAGATGCGTTGCTGTTTCTCACGTTCTAATTGCAAATAACGATGTAATCTGTTAATGTAGAGAATATAAACTGATATGGTTTCTTGACTTCTTAACATCGACCACGCGACGTATTCGTTGATTGCCACCTGTATTCCTTTATTGCCACCTGTATTCCTTTATTGCCACCGGTATTAGTAGATTCCTACCTGTATTTATTGATTACCATCTGTATTTATTGATTACCACCTGTATTCGTTGATTGTTATCTGTATATATTGATTACCACCTTTATCCGTTGATTGTCATGTGTATTTATTGATTACCACCTGTATTCGTTGATTGTCTCCTGTATCCGTGGATTGCAATCTGCGCTGGTAGAAATCATTATAAAGGCTACGTTACTTGAATACATGATGTTTTCTACAAAACTTATTCAGCTAAGCTGAATGAGAGTTGAGATAGTATAAATATATTTGCATCGTGTAGTGTATCCAAAGTTCTTATATAACAATCATTCATTCATTGATGACATTTTCTAATGAACCTAAAGTTCAAAATTAATGTGACTAAAAACGATGCATGTTTCTTGAATGAAATCAACAACACCGTTCAAAACACGAGGCCTACGGTGCTTTCAG
>VCRD01000353.1:157466-182156 GCA_006783055.1 Trinorchestia longiramus | reverse complement strand
GAGTTTCGAACCCATGCTCGCCGCTGCTGTCAGCAAGCGCACTCTCCTGGATGCGTTAAGCTGTTCCCACACATAACATATTTTCCTTTGTTTTATCACACGCAGCGCAGTCCTGGAGCATCCTTCTGTTGTGGATATAAACACCTTTCAGTGTAAAAATTCTGCAATATCGTAACGCCTAATGTTTACCCGTAAAATAAACGCTATCTTAACAGAACCAGAAAATCAACCCACGTGTTCTCACTGGCTCGTAATAAGGCTGCCCGGCCGCTAATCTGCGTGACTCAGGCGCTAATCCGAACAAATTGGTCGCATCGGAGCAGTGTTTACGGCACGCTTCTGCAGCCCTGCTCTGTCCCAGTCTCTGTTATCCGTTGTGTTTCCGTACATCACACGGCAGGTAACCCCAGCTAACTGGTACGATATGGTTACTAACTTTAGCTAAACTAGACAGTTCCCGTGGAAGTTCCACGGTTTAGATTTTACTGATTTGAAATTATTATAAAGATGAATGCATTAAAGATTTGTGTGTGACGAATTATTTTGCTTTAAATAAATATTTATCATTAATATATACAAAACTTCCATTGTGTATCTTATCTACCCATAGCATGGTCAAGAAAGTACCCGTTGAAATTCCTTGATTTAAAAGTGATAAAATTAAGAATCTATCAAATCAAATGCATTTTTCACTTTTGCCCGTGGGACTATCAGAATCTGAATATTTTTCACGAATGTATACAGAACCTCCTGTTTCTGTTTTATCAACTGATAACATGGCCGTTTAAGAGAAGAAAGCTAATAACGGAAAAAATGGAAATTAATAACGGAAATTTTATCCGGCGCCTTAGGTATCCACAATACAATATTTGTAATGCATGCATACCCGTTCTGATTTCAGTTCAATAATTTTTCTTCATTAATACATAGATAGGAAGTAATGAGACGGACACACGCAGATACAGAGAGATGGAGATACATAGCCGATTATATATGTAGGTGGTAAACCGTATAGTTGCAAGTGTAGGACATGGCAGGTACCCCTTACTATCTGACATGATACGTTGGCTACAGTAGGTAACTAGTAACCCGTGCAGTTGTAGTTTCAGTACATAACAGGTAACCCTCGCTAACTGCCACGATAGGGTTGATAACTCTAGCTAACTGGTAACCCGTATAGTTGCAAGCGTAGGACATAGCAGGTAACTCTAGGTAACCACCGAGCTGAAGCATTTTTGACTTCAGTAGTAAATTTAAAAGACTGCAGTTAAATGGATTCAGCTAACCACGTAACCGTAAAAGACTGACATTCAGTAGCAGCTACGAGAATGCAGCATACATCGGTAGTTTACTCAATGATATTTTATTTATTGTGCAGAATTTGTTAACGAGCTGTATACCTCAATTTAATAGGCTTTCTAACTATTCAATAATAATGGAATGGACTTCTAGTGCCTCTTTTATTACTGGAACTGGGCAGGAGGTTCGTGTTTTTGAAATCTACAGTAGATAAGCTAGAGTGGCAAAACATTCGATTAAATCTACGTTATGTAGAGCAGAGTACTTAAGAAAATCATGATTGTTCTCCTACATTGGCTTTTGATTTCCATATTAATATTTATCTTGTGCGATATTCCATCTTCAATGTTTCATTTTTGGATACTTGGACATCTTGAATGACCTCCTTCTAACCCTTCCTTTGTTAAACGACTGACTTGAAGATGTCAAGCAAGTTCAATGCTCTCGCACAACTGCACTTGGCAGTAATGTCTCACTAGTTTTACGCAAAGAAAGAGGTATTTATATTTAAAATATACGTTGCCTCAACCCCATGACGGGAGGGGGTGATCGACGATGGGTCAGAACATCGGGTAATGTTTTGCAGCAGGGCTCGACAGTTCTACATAGCAGATAACATTAGCGAAATTATTTGCATGATATGCATAAAAGCCTGCTCAGCAGCCCTAGTTCGTCCTGTTACCAGAGTAATATTTTCTTCCTAGTCGGTCTCACGTTCTATATCATTTCTCAGCCTTGACTTGTCTGACATTTTCTCTTGCTGGAGTGTGTTCCTAGTCAGAAAAATTGCGGAACAAAGTCGTGTCACTCGATAAAGTGAATGCGAATGTCTTGTTTCTCTGTTAAATTAAAGATCATAATCAGACCATCCGTGTTAAAATATAGATCAAATTTCTAGGATAACTTTTCATGAATTAGCGTCTGCAGTTGTCAGCAGAGCACGACTGTGTACCAACTCTTAGGTGACTGATGGTATCCCTCGTCGTGTTCACAGCATGCAAAATTAAATTTGCTTGCCATGAACACAACGGTTGGTAGCGGGACAGAGAACTCCCGTCAGTCGCAAAGGCTTGAGGCAGGCATTGACAACCCCGCCTGAAGTCACGTGACGACAGCACTCCAGAAGTCAGCCAATGAGATAGCAGTCCCTCGAGTCGCAACTGGGTGGATGTGGGTGACCTACTTTACACGCTTGTTTGCTGAAAAGACTCAGTTTTTTAAGATCTGTGTCATGAATGGAGCAGTTTGGGATCATTATTTATCATTACTTGGACTGTAGTGAGCGACTTAATTAAGTGGCGAAACAACTGTTTTTTGCTTCTGCAGGCTTGTTATGAACTCATACCCGTGATGATGATCGTCCGCTCAAATGGAGTTTAGGAGTCATAGTTCTAACGTCCGCATCACGTTTGTTTATGCATGACTCGCGAGTTGAATTGCAGCTTTGAAAAATGTCGAAAGTTTAAGGTAGAAAATAGATGTAGTTATTTTCTGTAACCGGTTTTGAGATGGTGAATTTGAGCACCACTGAGGAAAGAAAGAAAGTGATATTTTCTTCTGCAACCAAACTAGATAAAATGAAACAGATTTATGCTTAATCTTGTTTCAAACACTAGTTTATTAAAACTCAATTAGGCAAAGCTTAGGAGTAGAATTAATTGATTGACGTATTTTCCATAGAGGACCTGTGGACAAGTAAAGACACAAAAATAGTCATCCGCAGAAACACAAGGAAAGAAAATTGTAGCTAAGCAAAACTTTTCACTGTTGGCAATCAGGTGGTAGATGATGAAACTAGATGTTTTATAAATTCATTTTATAGAAATAATTACAGTGCTGTGGATCGCTTCTTGCGGTTGTTCGCGCAAGAGTAATAGTGATATTTAAAAAATATCGATATAATAATACTGATAGCGACCTAATGGAACTGGTAAAATTTTCTTGATGAAATTTTAAACTGATCCAGGCGTATGCACCAAATGTTTTTATGGAATCTATTCAATGTCGATTCCTTCACAATTTTATTTATATTTCATAACTTCTGGACACTTCAAAATAACAGTATTTTTGTGTCAAGTTGAGCAGTCATGTTTTAACAAAGGTTATAAATTAATGAATAGGTTAATAATAAGTACAATTATTTTATTGATAGTATCATTTTTGTTTCTATAACTATAATACTACCGTCATATTATTTAATTTTATTCAGTTTCCATAGTTTCATGCCTATGTACGTATGTAGACTTCCTTCTCATCTAAGTTAAGTCATTTTTCACATGTAAATTTTCACATAAAAGATGTTGGCTAGTTGTTAAACCATTGTTTATTGCCCACGCATTTTTACGTCCCACTTTTCTTGCCTTCTCATACATAAATCAACCTTTAGCCTGCAATAATTATTGTGGCGACATTACTGACGGAATGAATGCACCATCTAGAGCATGTTAGTCGATGGTAGTACACGGCTTTCTTAGTCCGTCATTTATAATAATTTTTTGTTTACTATTACATGTCAAATACCCATTGTTTTTTCGCTCTATGTAGCGTTACTAGGCTCCTACTTGAATCAGACGTTAGAAATCGCTGATACCTAAAACGTTAGATATTAGAATTAAATAAATAGGTCATTTAAGTAGCGAGTTCTCAATTCACCTACGGAACAGTACGCCACTAGTTCATATTTCATAATATTCTACCTTTCTTGTCCAGAATCTATTCTAAATTTATTTATGTTCTAATTTAAATTATACATTTTTGTAAAATACAACAGTAATGCAGAAAAATTTCGGTAACTTTTGTGACCACTTCATTCGAACTCGTTTAATTTTAGAGCTCATCCTGTTACCGGAAACAAGAGAACTACTCGTAGGTGTTCCCACCGTGACATCGGGGAGTAAAAACTTGTTGTTGCTTCTTGTTCGTCACTAATGCCTGAGTAATGCTATTCGCTATCCTCCAGATTACAACTAATCACCAATTATTGGCGAAGCTCTTTCGTTCTTGTCCATTGTGAGGGAAAAATATACCACATTTCCCAAGCTTCTTTAGCCCGTAGATCGAGTCTGCACTAAAGAGGTTTATGAACAGAATTTTTTTGCAGCATTTTTAGTTTACTTATAAGTAAAATTTAAATCATTTATGTTTTTTTTAATAGCTGGAAAAAGTGTGTAGCGATTAAGAATTTAAAATTGGTTTGAAAAATTTTAATATAACAAAAGGGAATAATACTATGAAGTATGAGATTCAAATTTTAGCAGACATTCTTCAAAAAATTATTGTATTGTATTACTTTGCTCTATATGGCGACATGAAATATTTTAAAAATAGATAAATTCTAATAGAGTTCAAGAAGCATTTGTTAACAATCGACTACATACATGCATAAGCCATTGGGCAATAAAATAAACAAAATGAGGAAAAATGTATTGATCATAATTGTACAGAATATATATGTATATATATTGGAGAACACCCGCCCGTGGAGAAATTAACGTGTTTTCTACTGACTTTCTTGCTTTCGTTTCACAGTTGATGCCGCCTTTGCAAAGGAGTTTCCATATTGAAAGGAAAGGCCAAGAATAAAAAATTCTATGTTTTATAGTAATTTTGTGTTTTTGGATCCACAATAGAATGCTTACAATACATGTATACCCGTTCCATTGAAAGGCCAAAACTTAGCCTGAGGTAAACAATATTTCAGCTCGTCGGTTGAAATTAATTTTCCTAATCTAGTGCAGCAGTGAAGAGGACAGCAAATATATTAATTCATAAATAAATACACGAAAGCTTTTATTATATAATAGAGATACTGGATGTGTTCATCTTTATCGTTTTGTGATGAATTTGAGCACTTGAGTGTAAATGAACTCTAGAGCATAATAATTTTAGTGAGTGTTGAACTGTGATACCTAAAACACCGTTGATCAACAGCGTCTCAGTGTGTAACGATTCTGCGTAGTAGAAGGTAATATGTTACACGTCCACCATTTCTTGTCATTTCCAACGTCTTGGGAAATATCACAGCTAAAAAGGATTTTGTTACTAACTACTAACATGAATAAGCCACACACCTTCGAGCTCTCATTTATCTCGTGTACAAACGAACCAGAGGAGAATGTTCTAATTTTGACTAATTGCAACCTTGACTCATGTTTTAACCCCGAGCAATTTTGCACAACAGCGACGTAATATGGTGTCGTGCAAGCGTAGGAACTCAAAAAATGGAGTTTTATGAACCTTTCCACTGATTGTTAACAATTATTTTCAAAAGATATTATATATAATAATAAAGTTAAGTGTCACAATTAGTCTCGTTATGAAACTCTGTGTTAAGTTTTTAGATTTAAAAATTATTTGGTAAGCGTACGAGGGGTAGGATTTTCCACTTAAAATAGTCTGTAGACTCATTTTTCCTTCGAATTTTATTCATTATCCCTTTCGACTTTGAGCTTACTTTGTATACGTTGGAATTAGTTTCCTTGATTACTTGCTATGAATTGGATTTATATTGTATGAAATTGATACCAAAAATGTTCTTAACAACTCCACAACATGGTGACTATCGTTACTAAGTGACGCAAGGTAATGATCGTACTCGTAATAAAAACAAGCAAAGAGTAACAAATGCTTGATACTGAGACCGAAACTGCTTACGGGTATGTGCCACTGGAGGCAAACAACTCAAAAAATACATCTTAAAACATGAACTCAAAATTTTTAACCATTACCGTATTCAGGCTTTCACTCGAGAACTGTATACTCAATGAACTCAATGATGCGTGTCACACAAGAAGTCAACATTGACTGTTTCGGAGAATGCCTCAGCAAACGCCCTAGAAGAATTGAATATTCTTACATAGGTAACGTATCATCATGACCACAATTGCTGACCTCATATTCGTCATACGTACGGAACTAATGAAATCAGCCACTAGGACATGTGACAAATTAGGCACGACGCTGTGAAGACGGCGTGCATCTCCATCCGTTCTTATGCTGCTACCAGGACATTGTAGCGATGAGCTCCACGCCGTAATTTGGGATGCAAATGAAGCGTGGTGCTGAGGAGGACGCTGGATGAGCTGCTGCAGACACTGCTAATGGCATGCTGGCGACATGATCATCATTTGCTGGACGGCTGTGGGACGCTAGTAAGGTGCTCTTCCTGTGGACGCGCCATTGTGTAGCGTTCGCTCATCGCTCGCTCCAATGTTTTGTTAGCTGTAAAAATTGGGCTCGGTATCCACGATATTGTTGATCGAAAACTCTTATAGTTACTTCGATGGAAACTGTGATGTGAGACGGCATCCTTGATACATTTTGTCAATATTTCCTCACTCCTATTAATATTTTCTTAGAAAAAACGGATTAAGTCGTGCCACTAAAACGCTGAGCGCTGTACTTCAAAATTTTCTGACACTAATAAATGGCTTATTACAATATTCTTCGTTTAATATAGAATTTGCCCGAAAAAAATCATGTCTTTTATTTTAATTATGATTTTGCATGGTAGTGAACTTAAAACTTTTCTATTCAATCGCGTCGCTTAAAAGACAATTTTTTATGATTTTAAGAAACATTAATTAGTAAAAAAGTAAATTTCAGCTATTTTCAAACCACTTTTACAAAAACTATGCAAAATTTAGGATGTTGACCCTTGAACTTTGTTTGATTTCTTATTCATCGATATTTTCATGTTACTAATTACTTTATCCGTCTGCATACATATTTTTATATACAGTGTAGCGCAAAAGTTACTTTACCATTTAAAACACTAATTTCACGATAACCAATAATGCTATAAAAATGCATTGCATATGAAATGAAAGATAAAATATTGAAGCTTTAACCTGGATCAATGGTACATATTCAAAGCATATTTTGAAATCAAAATTTACACAATTATCATATTTTATAAATGCCAAAATACACCAAGGACTAACGAACAAAGATTGTGGAAAGTTATTTCTCTTGTAATGGCTTGTACGAGTACTTTGTAATACATAGGGACTTTGCAAGAACATTTAATCAACAAAGGCTTTCCAAATATTGTATTATTGCAATGATTTAAAGAATTAGATTTCGGCTCAACACCAGACAAGGAACGCTTTGGCAGACCCAGACCGATACAAAATGCATGTGTAATTCAACGTGTTTCATTGAGTGTTGCAGCAGATTTAAAAACATCGAGTAGACAACGCTACAGTACATTAAAAATTTCACGACGATCATTGCGATCCATCCTAACGTAAGATTTAAAACTGCTTCCACATAAAATTCAAGGAACACAATTGTTAAAGTTTGCAGACCATCAGCAAAGAAGGGACTTGGCACGTGTATTTCTATGCTTTACGAATGATGAGACTTTTACCTAACACCTAATCATGTCTGATGAAGCCCATTTCAGTATCAGTGGGCATGTTAACACGTTTGTTGCGATTGCCTAGCCGGTGCAAATCTTTACTTTGTACACATAATCACTAAAAGACTTGGAAAAAATTACAGAACCTAACCTAAGTGACCCACCGGTGGGTTGCATCGCAACAAACGTGTTAATAAACAAAACTGCCGATTCCGGTGTGATGACAACCCTAGGATAATCCAAGAGCAACCACTTCATATACAGGTTACCGTCTGGTGTGGCATAACATGTCCAACAATCATTGGTCAATACTTCTTCGAGGATGTTGATGGTTTTATTAACCTAAGCTTTAGCATCACTCAAAAGGTTTTCATGACAACTGGGGTACCTCACAGACCAGGTTACTTCGTACATTCCATAAAATTTAACTCGTTTCAGTGTTTTTGTCTTTAGTTCTGGATCAGTGCTGTCCGGAATCGGAACATGCTAGCACTCGAATAAAAAATGTAAGGCAATCAAGTGTCAGGATCAAACACATTACCTCAGGGGTGGCATTAAAATAAAAATTATGAAAATGCTATTAATCGAAATAAATCAAGTAACAAAAGATTACTTAATGCTTTCTACTATTGGAACAGCTCCTCAATTTCACTAAAACTAAAGGAAGCAGACTATTTGTGTTGACCGGCTTGTTGCCAGCTCGAGGGTTGACAGCGCAGAGCACTAGTCCAGCTCACTGTGTGGTGGCGAAGGGATCGTTCTTGTACAGCATGTGGAAAAATGATGACATTAATATTTTGTAGGTTTAATACAAGCGAAATAGAGTGAAGAACGAAAAAATATACTGTAAATAGTATCCTATTCATTTACAACTGATAACAAAATGAAACAAAATGTCATTCGATGGATATTTTTAAAATCAATTCACATTTTGTTTTTGACCTTTATTTTGCTTATATTAAGCATACAAATTCTTCAGGTCATTCTACCACACTCAGTATCTTAGTGTTCGATGTTGCAGCCCTGAGAATACTTCAGTTAATATATTTTATGCCAATTTCAATGGAAATATCCCTGCTGAGGATAAAATATTCTACTGATAATGCATTTTTAATGTCATTTTTGAGATAATGATGTCAACATTTCAAACACGAGATGCATCTTAGTTGACACATTGAACTCCGCTTTGTATATAGGTACACGGTGTTTCAGAATTAAGGCAACCAGTTTTGCATGTCAAATAAATTATTTAAAATCAATGTTTGGTTATCTAAATATTATATTATTTTAGAGGTAGTAAGATATTCTTTCTATTTCAAGTGTTTAAGTTTTAAATTCATACTTTATATAATGGCTGTGGATCGAAATATCATTATCAAGCTCCACAAAGAAGGCGAGAGTAACGTATCAATTGCAAAAAAGTTCAAAATGAACCATTCAACTGTTTGAAAAATTGATGAAAAGTTTAAGGAGACTGGTATAACTTTTGATAAACCAGGACGAGGCCGAAAACGAAGTGTTCGGACCAAAAACTTATCAAAAACTCGCGGGAGAAATAGCATCGAAAACCATGTCGATCCTATCGAGAACTGGCTGCAGAAGCCGGTATTAGCGAAACTTCAATGTATCGTGTGTTGAAGGAGGATCTGCGAAAGAAACCTTACAAAATGATGAAACGTCATGAGCTTACTGAACACCATGAGAGAACGAGGGCTGAAAGAAGTCGTCACATCCTTAATGAGATAACTCAAGGCACGCGTCCAAACTTGGTGTTCACAGATGTGTCAACTGTGAACACCAAACTTGGTGTTCACAGTTGACATTCTACACGTTGTGAACCATCAGAAAGACCGAGTTTGGAGTTCCTCAAGTTCAGTCGAGGGTAGTATTTTACGAGACGTCAAAATGCACCGTCTGTCATGGTTTGGGCAGTTGTGACAGCCACAAGAAAATCTCCGCTTGTTTTTGTGCCTTGTGGAGTCGAATTGAACTCAAAACTGTACATTTTTTTATTTTGGAATTGAAGTTGCTACCATAGGCTATAGGACATTTTCAGGGTTCACCATGGAGTCTCCAACTGGATTCAGCACCATCACATGGCTCCAACGTAACCCAAACCTGGATTCAGAGGAACATTCCATCTCTCATAAACAAAGATATATGGCCAGCAAGAAGCCCCGACCTCAATCTTTGCCTTTTCTATCTGGTCCATTTTGGAGACAAGGGTCTTACCTACCCCTCATACTTCTCTCGAGTCCCTCAAATCAAAACTGCGAAGGGAATGGGAAGCAATTCCACAAGAACTGAAACGTGCTACTTGCGATGCATTTAGGATAGAATTGACGCTGTAGTTCGTAATAAGGGAGGTTACATCGAATAAATGCAACATTATATCGTTTGCTCACTATTCACCTTTGAGTTTCAACCCCTAAAATCTAAATCGCGCATTTGAATTTTTATAAACCTACCAAAAAGTTCGTGCCTTAATTCTGAAACACGCTGTACAGTGTACAGTTTGTTTTGAATTAAGCTTTGGTGTATTTGAGCTTGAAAATAAAAAGCTAGGTAAAATTGCCTATTTTCAAGAGGTGTAAGTTAATTCTGTTGATAACAATAAGATTATAAAATTCTCATTCTATTAATAAAACTTTTCTTCGAGTTGTAAAACTTTTTCGAGTCATATAACTTGAAGTTGTACAGGTCTCCTTTGAGTTGAGGTGTGCAATCCTCAAGTCGTCTTCCAGTCCATGCCCTGTCATCTATCTTCAGAGAAACTGAATTCCTTTCTAGTGCGTGCCATGCTTCATCATCAATCAATCATTTACCTGTCAATACCCAGCGAAAGTGAACCGATCGTTTCATACCCGCTGTTTTTTAACTTTTTTTGACGTGCTCCCAACACGGTATTCTTGTAATACTTTTTATAGGGACACAAGCGCCTCCTGTTTTCTGACCATAGTCTCTTGCAGCCCAACACAGACTTGAGTCTTTTTTGTAGCATCGAACCCTTTGCTATTGTGTGGTCAGTGCTGACCGCCCATTCATCGGTGCAACAACAACCCTGATCACGTCAGTCACAGCATCATGTGCTGACTAGGAGCCTCCAGGCACCAAATGTACGGATACCACTCTGACTACTGCTATACAGGTACCAAATGTACAGATACCACTCTGACTACTGCTATACAGGTACCAAATGTACGGATACCACTCTGACTACTACTATACAGGTACCAAATGTACGGATACCACTCTGACTACTGCTGTACAGGTACCAAATGTACGGATACCACTCTGACTACTGCTATACAGGTACCAAATGTATGGACATTATTCTGACTACTGCTGTACAGGTACCTAATGTATGGACATCAGTCTGACTAGGTCTGTACAGGTGCCAGATGTACGGAGATCACTCTGACTAGGGCTGTACAGGTACCAAATGCATGGACATCACTCTGACTAGGTCTGTACAGGTGCCAGATGTACGGAGATCACTCTGACTAGGGCTGTACAGGTCTAAATATACAAATGCCATTCAACTAAGGCTGTACGAGTAACAAGTGTACAGACACCACTCTGACCAAACAAAAAAAACAATCTTTATTTCCAATCAAGTACACAGTACATAGACATTTAGTACATTGGTTTTTCAAATTCTTAAGGTTAATATTCTTAGAGTAAGGATGATGGTGAGCTCCATGCGACGATCCTGGGATGTGTCCATGGGCGATGAGTTGAGGTCTTACCGATAAGTGCGAGCTCACGGCGTGAAACGAGAAATAGCTCGTATTCATTGCCGGGTTTCGAACCCGCACGCAGTCTTTCTGCACAAGCAGAGACCCGATACAGAACACGGGCCGCATACCACTCGACTACGGTGGCTACGGTGGCCAAGCTTATACAGGTAGAAATGTAGAGACAACAAACTAGTATTTTGTTTCCAAAGAAGTTACTTCATTGTAAGAGTACCCCTAGCCTTTGATACTCGCACTCTACACGAAGCCCTGTACTATAACTTTTCGCATCAGGTTTTTCTAATATTTTCCTGTATCGATATTATTTTACCCTGTATTAATTCTCCCTTTAAAGTATTATTTTATGCAATATCAACTTGAATACTGAACTCTTACGAGTTGTTCCAGCGTCTGTAACATAATTTATTCTCAAAAAGTATCACAATAGTCGGTCATTATACAGAGTACAGCAACATAATTTCCTTTTTTTTCAAGCCAAAGCGCTTTGAAAAAAGAAAGTCATGTTGTCGCACACTGTATTTGGAACTTTTGAATTGGTAGACTTGTAAACAAATATCGAACGTCTGTAACATCATGAAAACATAAGCTAATGCAGTACACTTGTTCGTGTGAGAAGTGACCTGGTGTTCGCTTTAATGCATTGCTAATGGAACCGTTAATACCGCCATCGGGAGTATCCACACAGCCACAATTCAGCGTGATTTTCTATCCCAGGCGTTTTTTTCGATGATTTCAATTTTTATTTTCTCGTATAACTAACTAGTCAAAAACCATTTTTGAGAGTAATTTTACTTTTAGGTTAATATCCAAGACAAATAATGTGGAACAACATAGAGAAGGTCCATAAGTGAAGAACTTCAGAAGCAGCCACAATTTGGGTCAGATTTAATGTATTTTACTGATGCTTGCGTGTTGTCAAATTGTGATAGAAAATAAGGAGCCGCTTGTTTTTTCACCCACATGAGGAGGCTGCAAAATGACAGCTCATACTTCGCCCTCGAGGAAAAAGGACATGATCCTCGAATTCCAACCGTATAGGAAACCCAACACCTCACCCACACTAAAATTTATTCAAATGAAGGCTGTACTTTGTGAGGCGTTAGGGTAATGAGGGGCAAGCAGGACTAAGCACGGTCACACCTGTACAGGTAGAAATGTACCTTCACAACACGCGCACGCTCCCTGGATATTACGATGCCGCTCATCTTGCATATATTAGGTTGTTACAAAAACAATGGCCGCTCGAAAGACTGGAAAACTTCTGAAATCGGCCATTATTTTTGTAACAACCTAATATAATGCCCAATTGGTCACACAACCTTTTTTTCCTATTGGGACTTCGAGAACAAGCCTAGAGTTGAAAAATGTCGTTTTTCTGGCACCGTTGATACATGTAAAATGATGGGCACTGACGTCTCATGCAAATGGCATCAAGAGACTTTGCATGTTACATACAATTTGTAAGGAGCTTTCGGGTGGTCGAAACACTTCGTTAGTATACAATATTTAAGGGCAAGGGAACAAAACCTCATCTCAGAGCTAAGTTTATTGCTCCTGGAGTTTTTATCAGATCTGCGCGCTTGGTATCAATAGTATTTCTCGGCACTTCAGTGCTTCTTTATATATTAACTTAATTCCCTGAATGTAATTCATACATACTGAATTTTTAATCAATTCAGGTCTTTAACACATTCATTGCGGTATGACCCACCGGTGGGTCACTCAGGTTAGGTTCTGTAATTTTTTCAAAGCTTTTTAGTGACTGCATGTACAAAGTAAAGATTTGCACCGGCTAGGCAACCGCAATGAATGTGTTAAACTTTAATCCTTCCTGTAGGATTTTCTCTATGATTCTCAAGCATACAAAGATCTGCCAAGTAATGTTGGCAAAATTGAATCCCGCTATAAGGGAAAAAAACACTGTACGGAGCACTTTTCATTAGGGTCAGCGACTTGCACTTTCCCGGATTCTTTGACCCAATTCATTTTGATTGTTTTTAGGCTTATGAATCTGTTTGTAAAACAGCAGTGAATTATTCGAGAATATTAAATGAATCGCTGGCATCCGCTGTCAGTAACATGAGTTTCCTAACTTACATACGGTGCGGCAACATAACTCTTTTTTCCAAAGCAAAGCGCTTTGAAAAAAGGAAGTTATGTTGCCGCACCCTGTAAATTACAGTTTGAGTGTGATGTTTATTCCGAGTCAAGTGGCTCGGGTGTGTCGAAACTTTATGACTACACCAGGTCTTGGCCTGCTCTGCACCTTCACTTCGCAACTTAACACGTTAAGTGCGGTTGCCTAGCCGGTGCAAATCTTTACTTTATACATACTGTCACTACAAAGCTATGAAAAAATTACAGAACCTAACCTGAGTGACCCACCGGTGGGTCATATCGCAATGAATGTGTTAATCAAACTCACTATCTATTCCATCAAAAATTCAGCGAAGTGTAACTTGTGGTGGAAAGTTTAGTGTTAGTAAAGGAAGGCGACACTGAAACTGACCTCGTAGATCCTGCAGGAGCATAATTATGATAATAATGACTAAAATAACATGTAAAATAATAATGAGAATATTATTTGTCATGATAATAATAGGAATAATCAAATTGAAACTTATGATAATAACTACAACAATGATATAATTATTATTATAGTTATGGATTAACACACATTAATTAACGCATATGTTAATTCATGAATTAAAAAATACCGTAAGACACATTTGCTTGGACAAACATACTGGATGGTACGACTTGCTGTCATCCGAATACAGGGTGCGGCAACATATCTTCCTTTTTTCAGAGCACTTTGTTATGAAAAAAGGAAATTATGTTGTCGCACTTTTTTGGAAGAACACCTACCAGGGCGACGGTCTCTGTTGCTTCTCTACTTCATGGAACTGAGCAACTACCGTAAGCCTTTTTCTGTGCCAAAAACCTATTTTACACGAGTTTTCATTTGTTTCCGTATCCTCCAAATGATTTCAAAGCCACTGATTCTGTTTCCATATTCATCTTTGATTGACATCTTGTGGTTGTTGGGATGCCTATAAACAGAAAGGGTCGTGAAACAGAAAGGACCATATGAATCACACTGCTTTGGGTGACATTCAGTACACGAATGCTGCATTAAACTGTGCAGTCAGAACTCGTAGAATAACGGACACCCGTGAACACTATTGGGCATTAATTAAAATACTGCGGAAGTTAATTACTGCGGAAACTTCCATAAGAAGAAGTTTTTCGAAAAAATGTCGCTTTGGTTTCCAAAAAAAAAATCAACAAGTAATTCCTTTTTATGATCGTGCTTGTTCAGAACATGAGTCTATCCTTCTTAATTTTGGTTGGAATTCCCGTTCATTCATCAACCCTATTTTTTATTACAATTCCCATTCTCTCATCCTCGCCAATTTTCTATTACAATTCAAATTCTCGCATCTGTCCAAATTTTGGTTGCAATACCCATTCTCTCGTCCTCGCCAATTTTCTATAACAATTCCTATTCTCTCATCTGCCCCTATTTTGGTTGCAATTATATTCTCTCATCTGCCCCAATTTTTGGTTACAGATCCAATTCTCTAATAGCTCTCAATTTTGGTTACAATTCCCATCGTCTCACCTAGCCACTAGAGCTGACCAGTAGCACGGATACATACCGACGCTCAACAGCAAGGCACTCGCGCTTATAAGGGCTGATGGTGCAGCTACCTCGCTTGAGCCTAATTTGTTAACCACTAACTCTCTCTTCATGCAAGGCAGGAGTTGACTTCAGCTAAGACCTCCGGCCTCGCGGTCACTTAAATTACTTGAATTATTCATTCGCTGTCTGCACACGCAACCTTCAATGGTATTTGCCCATGCAGAACTTGCCGCTCGCCAACTATTGAGAGAAATGGACGGCTACATTTGCATGAATGACTGTTACGCCATTATATTTGGTGTAACTTGCATGATGATGAGGAAGCCAAGCCATGGAATGGAACTGAGGCAAGTCCATTATGAGAAGCCTGTTTAATCGCATTTGAAAGTTGAAAACTCGGGAACAGAATCGGACTGTATTGATCAATGTGCTCTAATTTCGTCGATTAAAATAAAATTCAAGTGTATGATATATCTGCTTATAATATTGTGTGTCTTTCAACCAAATTGATATTTAAGTTAATGTGAAAAGGTCAAGGTAGTTTTATAAAATGCACATGCATGTTTGAAGAAAATGTATGGCTAAAGTTCAATATGTCCTTCAAAAATCGTACGTGGCTTTTATGCCAACAGAATTGGTCTGAGAGCCGCAGTATATTTTTATTTGCTAAGGTGTATTGCGTGCATCCCATTCATTGATACTCATTCTATTTCATTAAAGTTATTAATTAAAAGCTTTTCCATGGTACAATAACATCGTAAAGTTTCTATTGATTCTTAAAAACAAAATGTTCCCTAAATGCTACGGAAAGTGAAGAACGCGAGTGTAATTTTATGCCTTCATTTTCCAAGCTTGAATTTAAGATGTTTATTTAAGCTGCCTTTTAAGCAAAGGCCACTTATTAGCTTACAAAAATGTGGCGCGATGCGCTTTCAAAAAGTGAGATGAACTGAACGAGCAGGACTCTTTTTTTATACTGGGGGAGAGTGAAGGAGAAGTCACCAAGTTGGGACATTTTGGAAACTCTTGCACTATAATTTGAACAAATTTGAATTTCACTCATTTTGAGTGACAGCTACGTCCCGTGCCCCACGACTCCATATTCCCCAGGTTAGTGGGCTTTGCTCTAACCACACCTCGTCAAAGTTCTTTCGTCACCCACAGAGCTGTCTGATGTGAGAAGGCAAGAGCGAGTTCAAGCTATGATACATCAGGGATGTATGAAAGAACTACTGGTCCACACTCATTCACGATTCCTTTTGGTATCTATGGTACATTCTTGTAATGTCTGGATATAACCCTCTGTCCTCCTGAAGAGCGTGAAACCATCGAAACCTCAACTTGGATCTAGAACACTCATTCCTTCCTCTCACTCCTCATTTCATTACTTATTCTTTCATTACTTATTCTTACCTATTCTTACTTATTCTTACCTATTCTTACTTATTCTTTTGCTACTTAGGTGGAGCAATAACGCCTTACAATCCACCCAATTCTCACACTACAACAGGACCTGTCGTACTCGTGCTGCTGCATCTTGCAATCGATCAAGCTAGCCAATCATGCCTGTAAGTATTTAAAAAAACTGGACTCATATTGATGGGGTAAATCTCAGTAAACTATAATGAATATTAAAATAATTTTGGAGATAATTATTGATTCGTAAAATTTAATTCAATCTTGTCACTCAAGTTGTTCGAATGTTGAAGTAGTTGTGAGTATATTCCGAATGTAAATTTTTGTTTTACTCACTTCCTTCTCTTATTCATTTTTCGCATAATTTTGTGTCGATTCATCAGTCTGGGGTACGTTTTGGACAGTGAATTCAGGTTAACTGCATTTAGATGTTTAAAAATATAGTTTTACAGGATGGCCTAAATGTTCCTAAACTTGTCTGGGCTCACAAGTTTGCTAGATATATAAACTATTTCCGTGTTCTTGATGTAAGGAATGTAGGTGCGTAACATCCAATTTATCAGCTTGTGAAATATATGGTTAACGCGTTGACTCCGAAGTGGTACGTATGTGTACCACTTAGGTTAGGTTCTGTAATTTTTTCAGATCCTTCTAGTGACTATGCGTACAAAGTGAAGTTTTACACCAATCAGACAATCGGAGGCAACGTGTTAATTGTGTGATAACCTATTTGGTATGTATTACTCGTAGAGTGCTCACAATATGAACAGCATAGATCTATTCTCACTTCAGCCATTTTTGAAAGAGAACAATTTGAACAAATGCTGTTCTTTACCTATAATTTTCAAGCATTTGAGAACAATACAAACAACTAAAGCCACCCATAACTTCTGCTCAACATACTAGCGTTATTCGAGGTCAGTCAGCAAGACCTATATGTGCCTCACAATTTTCGTCTACGACTAATTAAGAAGCGTTGCCTTCACCAAGGTCTACTCAAACGGAGGTGTACTAAGCTCCTGACTTCTCAGTGAAGATAAAAGATGGAACCCATGTCTAGAGTATGGAGATATTACCTCACATGTGCTTCATGTTACACTAACATACTATAAAACTAATAGGTACATTTTCGATATCATTTCTAAATCAACCTAAAAATCTAAAAATTAAGTTCATCTTTAAGCGTTTCAAAACTCGCCCCTATTTTCTTTGCAGCCACCGTGTCTTACCTAGATCATCAAATGTCTAATGACTTAGATAATATTCGGCGAGCGTTGCCCACCACGGTACATGAGACGTCGGTTTGAGGGCTACTGAGGAAATGGATCGCTCTGGCGCTGCACGCGCCGCCGCAGGCACTCCTAGCAAAAAACACCAGCAGAGAGACCAGGGTTGCTGCTGAAACGATATTAAATGGTGCCTCTGCAGCTAGCGTACCCTTGAGTGTTTGTTAAAATATCAGGCTGTACTGACGGTCCTTGTTCAGCGTTACTTAAGGGTTAATGCGAAATAAATGTAATACAGAAATGCACATCTTAAGGTTAATATTCAGTTAAAATATTAACTCATGTCATTTAAACTATTGGTGCTTTTATTTTATACCCAAGTAGTAGTAGTAGTTATGTACCAACAGTCAAGGTAAATCAACAAGGATTAAAAGATGAATTGCATTATACGAAACAATCAATGAATACGCCAGAACTTTGGCTTAAAATGCATAATACAGGGTGTCTCAAAAAAATGTACTCACCCTTTAACCGTTGCTAACATGCTGTCTTCTTTGTGTTGCAGGTGTGAGGTTCGAACCTTTGCGAAGATGATTCTTTAATCGCATTTGTCTTCTGTATTCGAAGCTATTCTATTTCACTGTATGTTCATAAATAAAGGATCTCGCGTCATTCGAAGTGTAAGTACATATTTTGAGACACCCTGTAGTTGAAACTGCAGAACTTTTGCCGACCGAGTTGTCAGAGACTTGATCCTCACCAGATTTCGATTCCCATTTGTGCACACCTTGCTTTCATCACCAATAACCTGATGCCCATGCGAAGTGTGAGTCTACGCATGGTCGTGTAATCATAACAAGTTAATCAAATCATAACAAGTTATCGTAACAGTGGGGCTTGTAATTCTTCTGCTTGCCAGATCAATGAATAATTTTTTTAATTTTAAATATACTGAATCTGTGGTGTATTAAAGGACAACATTTGCGAACAATGAAAGGAGGGCTGTTTAGTATCTCTTAACAGGGAGAAAAGATTAACATCAATGTAAAGTTGGATCTTATCCCTGACAGACGCAGTTGTAAACAATGGTTTTGGTTGTTGAAGTCTACTGCAAACTCAGTTGTAAAGGCAAATCTCTCCTCTTTCTCTATCATTTGCTGGTGAGTAATTGAAGTGATGTCCACACCACCTGATACGAGGAATTTCGTTCCTTCCGCATTTTTCAGCGTAAAAATTCTAGGCTAAGCTGTCCTGTATTACTCACTGCGTTGCGATCTTTGTGATAAATTAATAAAATTTTGTACAAGAATCATGATTATAATGTATGAAGATCCTGTACAATTATCTAAAAGAAATTGCTTTCGAAATTTACTTGGTCGCTGCACAGTAGATATATAAAAACTTCAATATTATTCATATATGAATAGTTACATAATCCTCGTATTTCAGGAAATACTTACAGTAGACTCTAGCAATATAAATCAAATAAATTTTATTTAGTAAAAATAAAATAGGTACTACGCAATGTAAATCAAATAACCCCTATGTAATATAAATAAAATAAAGCCAATGTAACATTAATTGAATAAATCCCATGCAACATATATTGAATAAATACGGTGAAATATCATTTTGATCATTCCCATGCAGCGTAGATGGCATAATTTACATTCACTATATTAATATTAAGCATGTATATCTACCACAGTTTCTTTTATTGGACGGACACGCTCGCCGTAGACAAGGTGCGGCGACATAACTTCCTTTTTTCAAAGAAAGTTCCTTTCAAAAATCCGAAGTTGTGTTGCCGCACTCTTCACTTCTAGTAATGGAAATGACTCGTAGGATGAATGTGAAATAGGATGTACTGGTCTAGTTATTCGTCTCTAGTTGGCCACCAGATTTGAGAGCCTGCAGACAAGAAAGAGTTGGCCACCAGACTTGAGAGCCTGCAGACAAGAAAGAGTTGGTCAACAGACTTCAGAGCCTGCAGACAAGAAAGAGTTGGCCACCAGACTTGAGAGCCTGCAGACAAGAAAGGGTTGGTCAACAGACTTGAGAGCCTGCAGACAAGAAAGAGTTGGCCACCAGACTTGAGAACCTGCAGACAAGAAAGATCCTTAGCATTCTTCAGTTAGTCCTTCAAGTGAAGTTATGTAAGAAATGCAGCCACGAGACGTATACAATGAACTAGCCATGAGACGTATGAAGAATTCGAAGCTAATCACTACCGAAATATCATACAATTCCTTCCCAACTATACCTGCGAGTTTGTAAATGCTAACATGATAGCCACACACGCTTGAAAATTGACCTGATGAAATAAAATGGTGATATCACTCCTCGATCACACGATCCCGCCAGCATCAGTCACCCTCCATCCGAGTATCAAAGTCAGGCACACTTCCTGAATAAAAAAAGTTAGAATCACTTATCAAACATCAAAGTCAGGTTCACTTTTGAAAATCAAACTCAGGCCCACTTTCCAATTATCACTCCCTTGAACGCAAGCAGCTCTGCGATGAGTCGAGTGTTTTAACAGCACTAGAGTCTCTAGAAATGTCATTCTGGAGTACGAAGTTATCCGAATGTATGAAGTCTCTCCGGCGTATAAAGTCAACTCGACGTACGAAGTCAACCCGACGTACGAAGTCAACCCGATGTACGAAGTCAACTCGACGTACGAAGTCAACCCGACGTACGAAATCAACCCAACGTACGAAATCAACCCGACGTACGGAATCAACATGACGTATGAAGTTAAGCCGACGTATGAAGTTGAACCGACGCATGAAGTCAAGCCAATGTACAAAGTCAACCCAAAGTACGAAGTCAACCCGATGTACGAAGTCAATCCGACGTACGAAGTTATCCTGACGTACGAAATCAACCCTACGTACGAAATCAAGCCGACGTACGAAGTTACTTCAGTGTTGGAACACACTCTAGTGTGTGAAGTTCCTTCATTGTGTGCGGCATCTAATTTAAATGTATTCATAACACGGGACGCATAAATAAGAAACACTTTTTTCCTGAAAACTTTGCGTGTAACTGATTACCTGAAAGTTCATCTTGATAATTTATGCTGCACTTTTATTGTAAATTGATCGCCCATTTTACTCGTCCTCGCCCTAGTAGAAACCGAAGGCATTTCTCTTATGCGTTTTTATCACAGTGACATTTTTCTTTATATATACGTTATATTATTTCTAAGCTCATTCTTCCATTTAAAACAATAAAAATTCCAACTCTGACCACATGTAAATTACAAATTTTCGGACAACTAATTCAGTACATTTGTTCTTGACGCCCAACACAACACGTAGTATATTCAACTCAAAGTACATCATCTCTGCAATCCAACACTTGTTACCTTCACAATCCCAGCCCGAAGGCAGCAAAACGCACTACCGTTCCTGTACAAGTATATCAGTTGTGCATCACTCCAGCGGGTTTTGGGTCCGAGATGAGCCGATTGCTTCAACAGCTTTCCAGCAAAGACGGATGAGTGCTCACTTAAAGACCACCTCCGTAGTCTGCGCTGATGATCCCCGTGATAAAGGCGAAGGTGCCAACCTTCACCGGCTTTTGTGCAGATTTCCACTCCGAGTCAGCGAAAAATATCTTATTTTTGTGTAAAAATTGTACGATCTGCTTAATCCAACACGCTCGTGGTGTTCTAGCTTTTATTGGGTTAGTAGGGAAAAAATTTTAGAATTCTGAATAACCCGCTATTTTTGCTGGGACGCTCTGGAAGGTTTGGCCAGTATTCTGTATTTTTAGCGTTTCATGACTATACTTACATTCCATTTTAGCTTCAGAGACTAAGTCAGAAACTGGAACCAGACTTATTTGACGATATAATTATCTACTATTAAGAAACTGGAAGATAGCTGCGCTACTTTAGTCTTCAAACTTGGCTTACATTTTAAACATCAGATGAGTAAGGAACTCGTGGGAAAAAATTTACATTTTGACTCACTGCGTATGATATAAAGATACTATATTCGTGTAGTTATTGTATATCACAAGCCATATAATTAAAGTTTACCATACGCTTTTAATCCTTGTACAGGGTGTCCCAGAAGTAACTGACTCTTTTGATTTGCCAATAAACCGAAAACTATTAACGGTAGGATATTAAAACTTGTTTTATTCGAAAGAAAAACCTTTTTATGGCACAATAGGATACTTGGTATCCTATTTACGAACCAGCTTGACATTTGATTCTTGCTTCATTGCAAACCCTTAATTTTCATCATATCTCCATATAGCAAAAAACAAAGAATAAGAATTTTGCAAATCTACACACGGACAATGTCAACAACAGAAGTGCAACGTGATTACAGAAATTATTTCAGAACAACAACCAGTCCTTCGAAGAACACAATTAAATCGGTGTATCGAAAATTTACGGACACAGGAAATGTTAATGATAAACAACGGTCTGGAAGATTCGGAATAATTAACACGACTGTGATAATCATTAGGCAAATAACTGTGTTGAGTTAATTTAATTTTGTAAGGATATAACTTCAAGTCTTTTTTAAGAATGCGGTGTAATGTCGATCGGGAAATGGATAATTGAGTTGAACGTTTTTTGATGAAAGCTTTAGGATTATCTGTAACACTTGCAGAAACTCAATCGATTACAGCTTCAGTTAGAGTTGATTTTAATCTTCCAGATCGTTGTTTGTCATTAACATTTCCAGCGTCCGTAAATTTTCGATACACCAATTTAATTGTGTTCTTCGAAGGACTGGGTGTTGTTCTGAAATAATTTCTGTAATCACGTTGCACTTCTGTTGTTGACATTGTCCTCGTGTAGATTTGCGAAATTTTTATTCTTTGTTCTTTGCTGTATGGAGACATGATGAAAATTAAGGATTTGCAATGAAGCAAAAATCAAATGTCAAGCTGGTTCGTAAATAGGATACCAAGTATCCTATTGTGCCATAAACAGGTTTTTCTTTCGAATAAAACAAGTTTTAATATCCTAGCGTTAATAGTTTTCGGTTTATTGGCAAATCAAAAGGGTCAGTTACTTCTGGGACACCCTGTATATTACAAATGAGGTAATAATTATGCATCACGAGTCATGTATTTATGTGCACGAGTCATATTATGCTTTTATAATCATTGTGTATCTTGAGTCATGTCATCATTATGTACCACATGTTCGATAATTAATGAGTACCACAAGTCATACAATTATTGAGCAACGTGAATTAAGTAATAATTGTGTACCAATTGATAGCTGGGACTGTGATTATTACCCTTCACTCTTCCAACTTCACTCCTACCTTAGTGCCTGTGCGTCATTGATGTCTGACGGTATGGGACTCGGGTAGCAATCTAATAATGAACACCTCAATTCATTCCTGTTGCCATATTTTATTATATGTACTAGTAGATCCACACGTGAAAATTCACGTATTTTTTATTGATTATTTTCGTTTGATCTGCCAGTGGACGTGGGGTTTGTGAAGGAGTTTCCACATTGAAGGATGTGCTTTTGGTATCCACAATACAATGCTTACAATACATGTATATCCTAACGAATATCCTCCTATCTAAATCCTTAAGAGCGCCACCGAGAGACGGACCAAGCAAGCAAGCAAGTAAGTAAGAAACTGTGTATTATTTTATAGTAGAATTCTAGTGTTTTACAGAAACACCGAGCAAAATGCGCAGTGTGGTTGTTACAGTTGTAGAATTTCAGATCTTATTGGTATACACACGAATAAAAAGCGCAGTCTTTAAAAAATAAATGTTTTAATGGGCAATGTTGGAACAAAAGGACGTTACTACGAGTATAACACTGTCTTTGTACAACCGAACTAGCAAATATCAAGAGGCTGGGGGAGTAGGGAAGAGGAGGGCAATGATGAATTTGTTCATACTTACAAAACGCTTTTTCCAACCCACGGACTTTTGGCCTCTTTTGTCGATAGCCTTACGTAAACCTGGTTTAACACGTTGCCTCCGATTGCCTGAGTGGTGTAAAACTTCACTTTGTACGCATAGTTACTAGAAGGATCTAAAAAAATTACAGAACCTAATCTAAGTGGTACACATACGTACCACTTCGGAGTCAACGTGTTAATTATACTGCATCATTGTGGCGGTTCCTCTCTTGCGTTTAGTAATTCCTCAAGAAAAGTCACTCTCTACAATAAGCTTCATCAGGGCTACGGGATTACGGACCTTCCACTCTCCCCATGCATTATGCATTCATTGCTTGCTTCTGTCTATGGTGTGTATGAATGTATTCACTCTAGTAGTATCATAATTTGTTCCCACACAGCTCTGACTCCATTCATTCAAAATTTCCCTATGAAGCTACGGCACATCTAATGTAACGTGTAGCTTCATCCCTTTCTCAAGCTAACGTTACTCACTCATATATGTCTTTACCATACAAACGGTCAGAACAATCTCATTCTCACACGTGTTTTTTTTCCAGTGTGCTCAACCTACTTCACTTCAGTTCTTCATCAACTTGAATGCTCTCCATGCCTCTCGTTGTTCATCCACTTTCAGATTCATTTTCTCCTTCATCCCAACATTCCCAGCGACGTTTGATCTTATGTATTGGGAGCAATTACTTTCTGTCATCGTCTCTCTGTTCAATTTCTCAATAATTTATACAACATTCCTATCTTCAGAAGAACATACACTTAAGCGTAATGTACACTTAAATGAATTTTTCTCTTTTCGCCGTCCATTCATAATTTAGTAGTTGTTCCTCTAGTTGCTCTGAATTATTTACGAAAACTCATCACAAGCATAAGCTGTTTCAGTTCACGCACACCGCCATGCACTTCAATCGAGACAGGGCCTTGACCTATAATTCAAGAAATCCCCCATCAACTCTACACTATGATATACAGAGTATATTTTGAAAAAACGAAGTTATGTTACCGCACCCTGTACTTCAACAACCCCGTCGACATCACTTAACTCTACCGGAGCCTCACACGA
>VCRD01000353.1:108888-156770 GCA_006783055.1 Trinorchestia longiramus | reverse complement strand
GTTTACGATACTCTGCTTGGTGTCATGCTTTGTCATCATTTAATGGTAAAGTTCGACAAGGTGGAGGAATACTCATATATATTTATCGGAAGACGCCTTACGTTCGAGATCACAAAGTCATAAGTCGTCATTTGTAGGCCCAGACGTACTCGAGATTTCATGCTGTAAACGGCTTGAAACATTGTTTGAGCAAAAATAACCCCTTTTTAATAGATGCAACTAAGAGTCATTACTGTTTTCACTGCGTCAGACTTACTAACAATAACTCCTGCTTTTATGATCCTGTTGGTCAGATTACTAACAATAACTCCTGCTTTTATGATCCTGTTGGTCAGCTTTACTAGGAATATCTGACAAGCACAGTGTATGTAGAATACTTTTTAGTTCAGTATGAAGACCAGAGAGCCATTCGTAACCCTCTTGGAACGTCAACCCCGATTGTTGCGTAAATCTGTTGTGGCTTGCTTTTAATAGAGGCTTTGCATTTCCTCTGCAGTTATAATTTGACTAAAATTATGTAAGGCGTCAAGGACGACACTGGCCACTCAAACAACCACACTCAAGGAGAAATGCCACTATTACAAATGACAACAATGGACTACAATCCCTGGATTTACATACAGCAACAATGGACAATAATCCCTAGCTTTACATATGACAACAATGGACTACAATCCGTGGCTTTACAAATGACAACAATGGACTACAATCCGTGGCTTTACAAATGACAACAATGGACTACAATCCCTAGCTTTACACATGACAGCAATGGACAATAATCTCTGGCTTTACATTTGACAACAATGGACTACAATCCCTGGCTTTACAAATGACAACAATGGACTACAATCCCTAGCTTTACACATGACAGCAATGGACAATAATCTCTGGCTTTACATTTGACAACAATGGACTACAATCCCTGGCTTTACAAATGACAACAATGGACTACAATCCCTGGCTTTACAAATGACAACAATGGACTACAGTCCCTAGCTTTACATATAACAACAATGGACTAACCAGTGTGGTCACTAAGGAGCAGTGTGGCTTGACTGTGTGCAGGCTGCACAGCATTGACCTGCACCACGAGCATGGGGATGCGACGTAGGCCACCGCAGCCTGCAGCAGAGTTGCCACCCCCGTGCTGACGTAGCACGCTCCGCTCTATGTTATGCCTGCAAAAAACAACTTTCATTTAATTATCCTGTAGAGTTTGTAAGCACCAACATGAACGGAAAATGCGAGCAGGTTAGTCGCTGAAATGCTCCGTTGAGACCTGGTTTCATACTACATAAGTACGAGTGTGAGTGCAGGAGGCTGTTTGTATGGATTCGATGAATCGTTAATTTAAAAATTGAAAAAAGACGCATAAACTGCATAGAAAGTCACTAGTATTTGTTTTTGAATATAGCAGTAAATAGTGATGTTAAAAAAGCAGGTCCGAAATATTTAAATGTCGCTTTAATTTCTATATTAACCACCAGCTTGGTCGACTGGTGAGCAAATCCGCTTGCGAGCGAGATGACACGGGTTCGAATCCTGCTGCCGTAATGGTTGGCGCGGCTAGAATTACGGCATGGGACTTGGGTAACCGAATAATTATCGAAGTGATTATCCGACAAAGAATGGGCCAGAAGGTCCGTTCCTATAGCCTCATTCTATCATAGATTTCTAATTTAATTTCTATGTTTCTGTCATGAATCCCATAGAACCATAACTCCATAGTGTTAGTAGCGTATCATGAAAAGCATAATATTCGAGAATATCGTGCAAGCTGTCGAATCATAAAAATGCAATGCAATGTATTAAAATATTTCTAATGTATAAACTTCGAAAGTTACATTGATTTTGTAAGCCTGAAAGATGGAGGTGAAACTGACAAGCTGTAATACAGACTCACATTTTTCGTACCTAGAGAATTATAGGTTAAAAATAATTCATACATTATGCGTGCATTAGATGAGAAAAATAACAACAAATTTATTGGGTATGAAGGATTATAAGAAAACTAAACATTTTCCGTGACTTAAGCAGTGTGTTGTTTAATTTGAATGGGAACTGTCTCTCACTTGAATTTCCCTTAACCTTCCTTGGCGCGCAATTGATCTGGCAGGCACAGCTATTTTAATTTTGCTAAGCACATGCAACCTTGCGTCTGACGGAAGCTTAACACGTTTGTTGCGATTGGCTAGCCGGTGCAAATCTTTACTTTGTACACATAATCACTAAAAGACTTGGAAAAAATTACAGAACCTAACCTAAGTGACCCACCGGTGGGTCGCATCGCAACAAACGTGTTAACACTGATCCTCGTGCAGTATGAACTCACATTATTATTATTGCAATGGAATTTCTCTACATTACATAATAGTTCACTAAACAACTGTAATATTTAAACCATCCATTGATCGTGATTCCTAAGGTGTCTATTTGACCATATAATCAATAAAGAAGAAAAGATGAACCCTTTCATTTGACATAATACAGTGACATTCCATGCATTTCACGAAGCAAGGTAAATGACGTACGTGTGTAGGTAGCCAGAACACAAAGAACTCAACCGCAACCTCCTTTCCATCACTACATGTCCAATAAAACCAGTAGGTAGATCAGTTCTAGTCACGTAAGTACTTGTCCAATAAAACCAGCAGGTAAATCAGCTCGTGTCACGTAAGTACATGTCCAATAAAACCAGCAGGCAAGTCAGCTCGTGTCACGTAAGTACATGTCCAATAAAACCAGCAGGCAAGTTAGCTGGTGTCATGTAAAGTACATGTCCAATAAAACCAGCAGACAAGTTAGCTCGTGTCATGTAAAGTATATGTCCAACAAAACCAGCAGGCAAGTCATCTCGTGTCATTAAAATAAGGTGGATTATTTCTGTATGCCTCTTAGTAACCTGTGTAGCGGGGAGCTAGCACTGTTGGGGTGGATGTCGAGGTCTTGCAGCATGGAGCTCCAGAGGGGACCGAGGGACAGAGATGGTAGTGGCTCACCAACAGGACCCTAGAACGTATTTTCTGATTACAAATTAGGTCATTTAATATTCTTTGCATCCACACACAGGGATACAACTCAATTTACTGTTCAGAGTTGCTTTTAAAATAATGATTTTCTAACGCAGAGAATCAAAGGTGGGAAGATAAAGGCCGAGACCAACACTCTCAGCCTCTAAGATCGTAACACTGCCTTCTGTCTGAGAGGTGTTACCTCATGAATGGGTCGCTACGGAGGGGCCTGATTATTTCTCTTTTTTTCTAAGGTCTTATGCTCCAGAACAAGAAGTTATTCTCTAAACTAATGGGAAGATGCCGAGGTATTCCTGTCTATGGTTAGGTATGGTTAAAAAATATAGTCTGGAACTAGTAGGTCAAGCGAATTTTTCAAACTGTTAGTAAATGAGTATCCCTATCGTTTCATAATAAGACAGGAAATACTATTTTGAACTGTTAAAAAATTAGATCAGTTGCATAACCAATACATATAATACACAGTATGCAACAGGCAAAAGAGACTATTCCCTGTGCAATTCCATTGTGTTGGTGATGCTACCGCTATAGTTTTACTGATGGTATTTCTATCGTATTTTTGATGCTACATCCATTGTATTGCTTATGCTACCTCCATTTTTTGTTGTTGCTACCTCTACTGTATCGACTTGGGTACCGACCCAAGAATGGGCCAGAAGGTTCGTTCCTATCGCCTCATTCTATTCTATTCTACTGTGTTGCTGATGGTGCATCCTTTGTGTTTCTAACGTTGCTCCCTTGTGGCAGACACTGCCTCGCTAGAGCAGCTGGCATTGCCTTCTTTGTTCCCAATAATGCCTCATATCTTACTATATTCTTTGCAGCCATATTATTGTATTGGTGTTCTATCATCGTATTTATATAAACTATTCTGGTTATGAAAAATATTAAAACTGAAGTTTCCTTATTTATGCACAGCCGCTTTTTATCTATTAGGACAATATAGTTCTGATGTATTGCTTACATGCAAAAGCGACAATAGCGGTAACACAAAGTAAAGTCAACATCTACATTTTTGGTTAGACAATGGTAAGTACGAAAACTTTTTTTTCAATCTCCGATGGTCTATAAAAAGGCAAATTTACATAACATAATAATTTTATTACCAAACGTACTACAGGGTCTTACTTATTTCTCTACATGATCGTAACAACAGATAGCCTGATTGCCCGACCACGGGCAATTGAACATGACTGCTACGATCGATGCTCCCGCCAAATGTGACTTACGACGTGTAATCTGTTTTTTGCGAGCAGAACGACGTAGTGAAACTTTACGAGTGAGGTTAGTGTACAGGAATGGTGTAGAAAATTTAAAATATTACCACCACCACTTGCGTTCTTGTTTACCTTCAGCATGGTTATCGGTTCGCCTTTCTTTAAATTTTCTACACCATCCCCGTACACTGCCCTCAATAATCAAGTTGTCACCGTACACTTCCCTCATTCTGCAGCTCTACGTAATTTTTCTTGCAGAAAAAGGATTACACTTCGTAAGTCACACATGGCTGGAGCATCAGTGTAGCGACCACGTTCAATTGCCCGCACTTCCGGCTGTATCCGTTTCGGCGATTATGTAGAGAAAAAATACCCTTTAAGTACCTTCGGTAATGAACTTATTATGTCATATAAAATTTCTTTTTACTATAATTTATCTGAAGTTGTAAAAAAACGTCTTTTGTACATCACCAGACTCGAGAAAAAATAGCAGTCCCAACTAAATATCTGCGTTTATACTTTTTTGTTGCCAGTGTCTTGGATTGCAGACAGCATTCTTGAAGCCAGAGTCAAGTTGGAACCTTCAAGATTTTCCTGGAATGAGACAAAAAAACTTTAAATTCCATTCCCTATGCAATCAAGAAGAGATGTGTTTCAATATGCACATGACAACAGTTTGTAAAAAAGTGAAAATAGAGCTTATGAATAAAAAAGCTAATACCATGTGTAATTGAAAAAATGACATGTATCAACATCAGAGTATATAAAAAATATAGAAATTATTTTTAAAGGAGTGCCATCTTACAGACAGCATTACCTTGGATAAAAATAAAAGTAGGAAGAAGCTAAATATCTAGCCTTCATATCCTTCAGTACCAACTGAATTACAAAGTAGTCATGAAAATCAACTTAATAGCCTCATATATAAGAATAGCTTAACACGTTGACTCCAAAGTGGTATGTATGTGTACCACTGAGGTTAGGTTCTGTAATTTTTTCAGATCCTTCTAGTGACTATGCATACAAAGTGAAGGAGGCAACTTAAGTACATAAGTGGTAGGAAACAAACTTACAAGATTAGGTAGGAGACCTGCAGGACCAGGAAACTTTGGTTTGATGGCATTGGAGGTGACAGTGAACAGCGTGCGAACCTCTGATGATAGCTTAGTTTGGTGGTCTGCATAAGCTTTCCACACAGAAGGCCTTGCAGTATCTTGTGCTGATGACCCACCAACATCACAAAAATTTCCTGAATGCTGCACTAAATAAGGCTTTGCTGCTTCAGGATTTGGAGTCTCCTGTCTGCAAACTCTATCTTCCTTAGAAAATGATCTTGATGATCCTGATGATCCACCTTTATTTTGAAAGCTCCCTCTAAAACTTTTCAATACTGGAGAGGCATTAAATTTAAATGATGTATTTTCACTGGACTTTTGATTCCCAGGATATTCTAGGACTTCATTATTGGTCAAACTCTCATCAGCATCAGATAATTTCTGACTGGCATCAATAGCAGCCAAAAATATTTTTGCATTACACATCTCAAAAATTTTCTGAGAATCCTTCTCATTCACTAAACTGTTTTTCTGGTAAGGCAGATCAGAAGAAAAATTTTTACTTGCAGTTGAGGAATTTGAAACTGAATTATTAACATCTCTCATTCCTTTTACAGTAGAATTCACTGTGGCTGAATGTTCAATTGCATTGTTGATGTTGAACAGCTCTAAAATATCTGAATTTGTTTCATTCACAGATTGCTTATCAAGTGAATGCTGTTCATTTCTACCCAATTCATTTTTGTTCTGGGTAACTTTTTCTTTATCAGAAGATTTCAAATCATCCCAAAAATCCTCAAAATCTTCTTCAGCAAAGGAGGAAAATCGCTGCAATAATTTAGAGTTTCTATCAGGATTGGCAGTCCTTTTTGAAGTGAGTTTGTGAGCAGGCAATTGCAGCCTCTCAGAGATTCCTTCATCATCAACAGGGAGACTTCTCTTGAATGATTTTTTTAAATTTTCTTCCATGACATTGTACATTTTACCACTTGGAAAGTTGCTGTGTAGAGGAGCTTCATTACTGTTGACTGAAGATTGGGAATTTTCTTTATTATGAGAAACTGACTGAAGTTGCACAGAGTTTAATAAATTATCAACACTGTTTGGCCCACCAAGGTCTGGTGTATCATTATACACTGAAATTTGTTTAAGATTATCCTTGATGAGAATGCCAGACCTTTGCTCATTATCCATGCTCACAGAAACATAAAGTTGCTTCAAGTATATTAAATTCCCTGAAAATTTTTAAAGTTGTTAACATGAATATGCAAAACATGTCCACAAAGTAAGTTTAATTTAGTAAAATACATACAAAAAACTTGTCTTTCTAACTAATTTTATCTTTATATTCTAGTTAATTTCCTAAACTATTTTTCTACCTAGTTTTCACTAATGTTCAGACATTTGTTGTTGTAGATGAATGCTTGGTTTTGCTCTCCCAGTGATGCCCCCACTTGGCTAACTTTTTAGCACAGAATGATCTACAGTGACCCTTGATGAATTATCTCAGACAAACCTGACACACAGGTGAAAAACTGTAGGGTGCCATCCTATTGGGTCTGTAGATTTATGGGAACATGACTTACAATGTCTGAGGTAGTCTAAGACAATTTCATGCAAACTAGTTTCTGAAATTTGAGTAAATTTATCAGAAACATTGACATCATAAATCATTTGTTCTCCTGAATTGTTTTCATCAACTTGCCATACCAAATAATCATTCACAACAGAAGGCAGCCTGCTCCAAGCTTCATTGTGTACATTTGTTCATCCTCTATTTAATCATCCAGTTCACTTTCTCATCCTACTATTACTCATGGCACTTTCACCATCAATATCAGTAATTTGAAAATGAATTTTTGCAGGCTTCATGTTCCATGCATTCCAAAATTGAATTACAGGCCGAATCCCGCAGTTGGTTGGTTCTTCAATTGTCTTGAAGTGATTACAACATACTGAAAACACAACACATATCGACTGTAATAGCATAAATTAAATAAAATGAACAAAAAAATAGAAGACAGATGAAAAACAGATGGAATTCACTTTCCGAACACGTACATTAGACCACTCAGGGATTTTCTCACACTTACTAAAACTTGAGGACCATTTGTGACTAAGATCTTTGTTACGGCCTTTAATTCCCTCTAAAACACGCATACATCCAAGGGAGGCATGCCAGAGCTTGAGCCTTGGTTGGTGGGTGGGTAAAATTCGAGCCCTCCAAAGATGCTCCAAATAGGAGCAGTCTGTCGAGTGTACTTGAGCCTTGAAATTGAATCAACGCGGCTGACGGGCGCGTGACGTCATTTTTTGTTTACAAACATTGGCTTCTGCTTCGGATTAAAAAACTTCGTTCCGGATTTATTTGATTATTTTTAAAAAGTTTTGTTTTAATTGACCAATATATATAATTCTGAAATATTGGTAAAAATCTATTATATTCTAAAAATATGTAGCAATACCATCGCTGCTAATGTTCCAATTATTTTTAATATTACGTATTAATTAGTTCCGTTACAAATTAAATCGTAATTTTTAGAAAAAATTATTTGTATATTTATGAGACGTTTTAATAGCTTTAGGTAAGGTTCGTGAAAATTTTTATTCATAAAAATTCGCTGTATTCTTAAAATTATTTTCACTCCTCTGTCGGACTGTCGCTATGGTTTCTTTCAGCTTCATCCTTTACGAGCCATTCACCGGCCCTTTCAATATGCATTACTCCTTATTTTATCTCTTGTAAAGACAACAACACACCCTGCGATCCCGCTTTTGATCTTCACTCATACAAGCTTCATTCATTCGATCTTGTTTTTTTAAGTTTCATCCACTCAAGATTCAAGCTTCATTCGTCTTCTCTGCAAGAGCAACCTTTCTGAGAAGAAAGCCACTTTAGTTCCCCTTGTTCTTAAACGTTATTGACTCTATTAGACTTATTGAGCCTAGGAGATCTTCCTGCATTACCTACCTTATCGGATCCCTTATATTTATTTGACGCAGAGATTAGTTTCTGAATTGCCTCATATTTTAGCTCCCATACTTACGAGCTCTCTTCTACTCGTAGCTAACGGAAAGTGTCTTCTCTTCACCTACTGCCCTATGGACCAATAAAGAAACAAAAGCTGAGTCCCTGTGTTGTCAATGAATTCCCAACTAGATGTGCACAAGACGACCTCCACGAGCTTACCTTCTGATAAATATTACTTCCAGTTAGGATGCGAAAAAAATCACGCCCTTCCGAGATCCCCCCATCACTAAACTTAACAAATACTAGACATTTTTGTTTCTTTTAACAGTTAAAAAAGTCTTGTCTTGTTTTTTAAATTCTACTTTCGAGCTACATTGTGAAACTACAACATCTGCTAACAACGACGCTGGATGTACGAGTATGTTCAAGTTTAGGTTGTTTAGATGAAACATTATAAGAAACAACCAGTTTTTGTGAATCAGTAGCTGCGTCAGCAGGTTTATTCTTGTATTTCACTGGTTTACTAACTTGTCGACCATCCATTGTAACACACGCCTGTTGAATATTCTCATAGTGTTGAATTATTACCATAGTTTTGAATTATTATCATACTGCTGAATTATTATCATACTGCTGAATGTTTACATGCCACGACTGGTGAATTACATCAACAATCATATCAGCGCCAAATGTAACTTAGTTTGCAACTCTGCAGCACCAACTAAATTGATATACTTGAAACAAATACTGTATCTGATATCTTGTTCAGTATTACCAGTAGGTAATTGAAGTACCTCTTATTAAGTTAATTTATAATTTGCAGTCCGCTTTTTTGGAACCAATCAATGGTGCTTTTGCCAATGAAGTACTATAACTCCTGACTGACATCTGACCATTTTGTAACAAAGAAACATCGAAATAATTTGGTAACGTAGACGCTAAGAATGAAATATTACAGCTAGTCCATAGCACTACAGCAACCAAATGTTGCTGATACTTGTGTAATTGTGACAAAACTCAGTCCTCCATGTAAATTAGTCTTTCTCTAATATGTAAAGTCCATTTTTATTAAACACGATTATATTTACAGTTGACTGTAATAATGATTAAATTAAATAGATCATCAGCAAGTCATACTAAACAGTCAACCAGTAATTAGAAATTACAATTTCAATTTAATTACAATTACAACTTCATGTTTTAACTTTGGACTCTTATAGTTTTTCTCTTTCTGTCTTTCCCGGATGTTAAACATCCGATTTTGTTAAGTGCAATGATGTTAATTCTAAGCTGTGCCTAAAGGAAATATTTCGCTTATCAATTAAAATGCGTAGAATACCTACCACGTCAGAATTTACAAGAGTATCACCAATGACTGCCCCTTAAATCATAATAGAAAAAGTGTAGTTTCATTTGCTTCACCATGTATATTTAACGTTCATTGCGGGATGTGAATGTTTAAGTATACCTGTAGGTACTGCTGTTATATCATCTACTATGCATAGAATACCTACCACTTAAGGTTTTTGTGGTAAGACATCTTTAAAAATCAATGTTGTTACGTTTCTTATGTACCAACTTCATTGGAAATTTATGTTTATGTTTTGTTTGTTGTTGTGTACCTCGGAGGGGCGAATGGGTAAAATCACGTCACTTTAAGGGCAATAACCAGGTTTAAAGAAAACTTCTTTTTGACCCTTTTATTTAGTTCTTGTTTTCAACCCGACATTGAAATAACGAAGTAATCAATCCCATCATCAAAAAGGATTATTGCATCAAGTGGCACAATAACTGCATGCGTTTCTGATCAGGCTTGCTAATGTCCTGTTTTATTGCGGTTTCATTTTCAATTCAGGATTAAAATAACAAATAAAAGCGCTGGCGCTGTACTTTTAAATCTACTTGGTTTTCTCTATTGAAATAACCATTTTTATTTCTGTCCTCTGTATTAAAAAAACTTTGTTCAACCATTAATTTCGGTTTGTATTTCCTGACACACTATTCCAAAAATATTGGTAGGGAAATGGTTCCTTCTCTCCGGTTATGTGTTTTGTGCATTACGTTACAATTCTTTCACAAACGATTAAAAATCATAGGTGCGCTTTCTGAGCTTTCATAAAAATTGACCGTCAATACTTCCGGTATTCAGGATCATTAATGTCAGTAATTTATATCTTTCAGGCACATTAAGCAAACCTGTACGTACAAAATCTGCACTAAAAAGGGTCATTTCTCAATAATCATTTTGTACAGTTAACTACAAAACTTCACAGCGATTCAACTACAGTAGTTACGTAATTTAAGATTGTCTCGTGCATTTTAATACACGTATGCGGTCAAAAATACGAAATAGCTCACCACCAGTCGGATTTTACTTGCGGTTGTAAATCGAGTGAATTAAAAAACGGAGACTGATGTCCTTTCTCGGGGTGATAGACTAACACTTAAGTTTCAAAGCCAAATCTGATGAGTATGAGTGTCATCACAAGTTATTCTCAAGGTAACGCGTTTTGATGCTTATTATAACTACAACGGAAAGTAGTGAGTAGATGTGGTGATTCCGCTTTTCAGAAGTGCACAAACAAATATACGTTATTTATGAATGAATGAAACATATACGCTCGCCATCAGCATTTGCGAGCCGCTATTAGGGAGGGACCTAAATGAGCTGGGTTGTTACTAGTCGTATTTGAAAGTAATTCCGTGGTCAGTGAAATTCGTTTTGATCCATGCGTCGAGTTTAGCCTTCTGTTCAGGCGTAATTTTGTCTTTCCACGTGCCAGATTTCCCTGTGGGAAAAATAAGGAGCTTTAGAATCAACACACCTGAATAAATTTTTAACAATACAGCGAGTGTATTTTTAAATGAATGATAATCTAGTAGCATAAATCAATGCCTTTAGAAATTTTGATATTATGTAAGAAAACTATGAGATCATTAAGCTTTGAGACCAGCGCATGACTTATATTACATTATATTATATTAATAGTTTGTTAGGGATAAAGTGGCGAGGTCGGCGGGACAGTCCAACTGTGCGTTAGGTCTTACAATACGTCATAACGTGAAACATGTTTAGGCTTTACGCTTTTGAATCAAGAGAATAAATATATTCACTTTAATGCAATATATCACACAGTAACGTATAAAAATGCAGGACATGGAATAAGGTTCCCTATTCTTAACGCTAGCATCTACGACTAAAGATGATTCTCTCTGCGACAGTTCCTGTCCTCTGTAGTTGTAGTGCTACTTGAAAGAAAGAAAGGAACTTTATTTCCAATCAAGTATACAGCACATGCCCATTGGATTTTCAATTCCTAATGACAACATCTAAGATTAGTGATGATGCTACCAGCAACTATTCCCGTCCTCCGTGCTGTAACTTGAAGTAGAGGCTCGTAGGGGTGCTTCAGTGAGCTAAATGAAGTTCTAATAAATGAGACGCTCAAGATCAACAGCTGAACTTCAGGAGCAAGAGAGTTGATTAGCCTTTCTATTACGTAATTTATTTATCTCAAAAATCTTAAAACACATAGATGACACTATTTAGTACAATTCAGTTTGTCGCGTGTGTTTAAATTCATGCATGAATATAACTAGTCCAACTAATACAGCTGTAAGCCAAAAACTACTAACAGAAATTTTCATTTCCAATGCTGGTATGAAAATGAACATTTATTGCCACGTTCTTGGGGTAAAAAGACACATTATTGCATGACTACCCACATGATCAAATGAATAATCTCTCTCGTTAGTGGGTAAATCAGGATTTTTAGATGCTTATTTAATACTACGTATTTCCAGATTAAAAGAAATCACTGAAAGAGAAACTGCTTTGTGACGTCATAAATTTTAAGCCATCATTCTGAATAAGGGAAGTTATGTAAAATATAACGCTAGAAATAAATACCCCACGTCCCAATGTTTACCGAGATGAACTTTTTATCAATCATTCATTTTATTCTGACTTTTGACTTGTAAAAATTACCATCTATTATTCCATCTGATTTCATACGCTTTAGATGGCCATCTCGTCTTAATTCTCTACTTTTCGCTTTCTACAATTAGTTCCTTACTCTCAACTCTTCACTTCCTAAAATTCTTTCCTCATCCCCAATTTCTCACCTTTTAACATTTCTACTGAGTTTTCAGTTTTCATCTTGAAATAATTCACTTTTTCCAAATTCTTACCTTGCCGGATGAACAGTCCTTCTTTTTCTCCGACTTCTTTGTTGTACATTTCTTCTGAAAATTTCTTAAACTCATCAGCATTCTGCATGCTCTTGAAGCTTGTCTTCTGGATCACCTGCGAAAAAATATCAGTGTGATATTTACAGCAAGTCCTAATCAGTAGGAACATTTTTCATTTCAGTTAATGCATCTCATGAAGGAATAAATACATACTTGTTTGATTTTCTGGGCCGTTCATATAATCCTAAATCAAAATAAAAACGATTTCACTAATGCATTGTGATTAATACGCTATGGTATCTTCCTTGTCAGTTTATACTAAGTTTCAAAATTTTATTCAGAACTTCGGTAGTACATAGTGTTCAAAGTTTCGTTCATTTTGGCCTCACTGGAAGGAAAAATTCTGGACGAATCGGCTTTTCTATTTGAGTTACTATTTAAGAAGGCACTTCATCTACGAAAGTTCTTTACTATTGTGTTCCTTAGAAATTATTGAAATTTCAGTAAATTTACTTTCTATTACATATCTATCCTTTTTACAGTGTTTCAGTTCTGTTTTAAACTTTCTGGTAATTTTGAGTCAATATTTTTATGATCAACATTGTGTTTCCGATACAAGCTTAAAACTATTCCATATACTGATGAGCGAGTTCCTCTGGCAATACTTTCGAGTGCAGCCAAAGCGAGATGAAAGTACAATGCCTGAAGATTCCATTTTGTTTCAACCCTTTAAACAGCTGCAACAACCTTGCACTCTTGAATACCCGCTCTAAGGGTTGAGGTGAGGTGCGAAAAACGTACACATTACAATGACCAAATACACGCCTGGTCCTGGCATATACCAGTCCTGGTGTGTAGTGGTTCTGGTTGTGGTTGTGGGGCGTATACTTGTTTTCAAAAACTTTCAATTATGAGTTACATATGCGCGTATACACCAGACTTACCCCTTTAGCGACGAAAAGGACCATACGGTCCTCTTTTACGGTCTTTGGGAGAATTGTTCTAATAATTAAACAGTGAGCAATATGAGGTTGCTACTAGGTTGGAACGCGGCGGCATGTTACAGCGTCGTTCTTTTGGCTGCCTGGCTCTCAGCGTGCTTCATTGCATCAGTGTACAGACGGTCTTTGTGAGTTTAGACGTACAAACTAGAAAAAAAATTGGTCGCTAAAGGGTTAAGATGCCACAGACAAGTTCAGCACAGTACGCACATTATCGATCTGCTTGTCGGAGAGTCCTGTGCCAAGAAACTGATCGAGTCGCTTCATTTCACCGCGGACGTCTTTTTTGAGGTCCTCGAAACTCGTCATGAACATATTGGGGTGGTCACGCCTCGACCACGCCTCCCTCATGTGCTGTCCGTAAGGGCTGTACAACACTGTAAAAAGAGTACATTCTAATGGTCACATGGTAACTCATAATAACCTTCTTGAAGTCTTCAAATGTGATCATGGACAAGTTAGTGTTCTCGCCTCTGCGGTAATATATGAAATACATCAATGATATCAATTACATACACTTTTTAATTAGAACAACCCCTCTGTTCATACGGGATGTTCTGTATTGCAAGACAAGTAGTCATACTTAGCAATCATAATCTTACAAACAATTCACGCCCGTGATTGTTTATGAAGTTCCTGTTGTGGCTGTCGTACAGAATTTGTAAAGCTATGGCAAGCCGTTACTTCATATGAAAGCTTCCACTCACACTGCATCTGATCAAATCCTTTCCACAGTAGAGATATTCATGTTATATATCTGACTTAAATAGTGCATTTAAATTACACAATGTTTTAATACTTTGGATTACGGCCTCGACTTGATGAAGCTTCATATGATATAATACATTTATCTTACTATCTCTGGAGTTCCAGTTTTCAGAAACTTACAATGTTTCCATTGAAATAGGAATTCTGTCCATAGAAGGAAGCACTTGTCTATGTAAAATAAAGGGTTTGTTCACAAAACCCACCTTACATGCTGTCATCTTCGTGAAAACCAAAACGAAATCTGCCTCTGATGCGCATGAAATAGCACATGGATCCAAAGTTAGTTCAGAATACGTGGAATAGTTCTCAGTAAAATTAAGCTCAGAAATTAACATAAACTTTAGACCAATTAAAACTGAGTTTTGGTGTGCCATTCGAGTGGAATACTTACGAATATCCTCCACGTAGAAGTCCACGAAGTCGTCCTGCGTGCCCACGAAGTCGTGTGATTTGACCAGTTTGTAGTGGTGCATGGCGGACAACACGTTGTCCATCGGGTTGCGTGACACGTACACCACCTGTCAGTGACACGTACACGTTCTTTATTGCTTCACTCAAAGTATTCGTAGCAATGATACTTTATTTGAATGCTCACAACAAGCACAACTGGGGCCTGATGATGGTGTACTAAGAAGGTCCATTTCTTACATCCCATTTTAAAATGATGTCCTTTTTGTTTGATGTAAGAATTTCCCGTTTTATGCGATATTCAAAATAATATTTTACGCCTTTGATTTTTAGTAACACGTTTTACACTCGAAGCTAATTTTTAGAAGAACATTTCAATTAAATGACACCGCCGTTGTCCCGACCGTTGCGAAAGCACGAAAAATAGTTTCGCGTGCTATGGTTTGCCATTTTATGAAAAAAAGAAAATAAATATATTTTAATAAAGATGATACATAAGATGTGTAAGATCACTGGTTTTCAAAGTACTTCATTATAAAATCCTTAAATGGTATGTATTCTAAGCATAGTACGTAATATAACAGCGATACTTACGCTTTTACCATTGAAGTACAGCTTGAAAATACAAATACACTTTAAAAATACATATTTCATTTTGCATGCCTCTTTGGTAAATCATGCAAGTGACTATGTTCTAAGTTTTGAAGTCTTCGCAACTTGTCGCGCTGAAACGCTCTTTGCGCATAAGTGTAATGTTAATAAACTCTAGCCGTTAAATTTAACTGAAAGTTTAGTATTATCAACCTAATGATTTGATAAGGACCCTAAACGATTTTCTTTTCCTATATTATACTTTATATAACAGAAAGTTTGTTAAAACTTATAGAGGAATAACAGCCCTTGACAAATTTGCTAGACTATCTATGCTCTTTGAATGATACTAGAGCCATTCAAGTTAAAATACCTCCGATGCCTTTCCTCAGGACTGAAAACAGATAAAAACAAGCAGTGTGTTTAAAATACTTGTTATGAATGCGTGACAGAGAATACAGCACTGTACAGCACACAAAATTCTAGCGATAACGGCAAGAGTGAGGACTCTTTTTAATACTTGAAATGGCGTATGAAGACTGTGTCTGTGCTTCCATTGAGCTGACTGGCGCTTTTGTTCAGGATTCAAAAATGGCATCCTTCTCTCATTCATTGCCACAATCAATGAAACGAAAATCCCATTCACGCCATCTTCACGTGTCAACATTGCCTGGGAACATCCACGTTTGCAGCCATGTGGTCGTCCGTCAGCGTTTGTGCACCCACCTGGAGGACACTTTTTGCATTTTTAAGTCTTCATGCAGAATTGTGTGCACAGATCCCATGGAAATGCCAATTTTGGAGGCGATGTGTTCCACACTCAATCGACGATCTTCTAAAACAACTTTCTCCACTCGCTTGATCCTGTCATCGGACGGCTGTTGCGAGGCAGACGTTCTGCTTTCTTTGAACTCTTGTACCCACGAATGCACATAAGATACATCCATGACACCATCACCACATGTCTCACTCAACTGGCGATAAATTTCAATCGGTGTCACAGACGGGGATCTCGCTTGAAGCATAACTACTATTCTTAAGATCTTGTCGATAAGCACTATCACTACTCTTAAGATGTTGACATTAAGTCTTTAAAAATCAATGGATCTGTACTGTATACATTATTGGAAATACATGATTATACATTGTTCTTGTAATGAAAACTTCATCATTTTAAGTTTAAAAACAGTCTTCATTTTCGACGCTACCGCTATATATAGAGCTGTGTGTGCTGTCATCTCTATCACGAATTCACAACGAGTGCACTCGTAATTTAAAATAAATCTCATGTTTTCATCTGTTTCCAGCGCTGAGAAAAAACCTGGGTGTTATAACTTAAATGCACCTCGTATTGTTAAAATCGTTAACAAAGCCTATGTATGTTCCAAATTAAATTTCTCAGTGTTCGTTTGATAACATCATATTAGTACGTTTAAAATTTTGCAGAATTCCCTAAATGATTCTTGCCAGATTTCCGACACGAAGTAGTTTGCCACAAAGTCTGAGATCTTCTGATATCTATTCTTTTAGTTGTGTGTATCACACATCCTGAACCGTGGGTTTTATTCTTCAACAGCTATTCGTGATGATCGTAGAGCTTTTTGGGCAAAGTCATCAAACGAGCCGAATGTTTGGATTTTCCTTCTTATGCATCATATACGAAAGTACTACAATACTTTATGCAAACATTTATTAATGAATGTTAAGTAAAATTTTATGTTCGTCGAATCGTGACATTGAGGCCTGTTACGTTCATTCATATATTGACAGAATCTTTAAGCGACATGTACAGTTTACATCTGTTATTTATTTTAAGTAATTAGCTGATTTATATTTGTGCTTTCTGGAGTTGTTTATTTTATTTTTTGCTACGTAGTGGCTCAAACATATTCTTCAAAATATTCCATTGCATTTGAGCAACGTCGGAAAGCAATGAAAAATTATGCCAAGTCTATGTAGGAAAACGAAGGCAACTTTATGTGCATATCGACTTGTACATTTATCGTGAAAGAACCTACAAATTTTCGATAATATGGCCACATGAACTTATAATACAAAAGAGAGTACAATAATGAGATTATGATCACAATTACCTTGCAGGTGTCAAGCATATTTTTGGGTAGCATGGAGAAGGCGAGGTGAGTCTTGATGGTGCGGGGCTTCGTGTGAGCCTCCGCCACCTGGGCAAGCGTAGTACATAATTATGCTATTGCAATATAATTCTGGAAAATAAATTCAGACCAAATGTATATCTCGCTGTTACTACAACAACGTGAGTAAAATCAAACCCCTGCATGTCGGATGACGGTGAACACGCTCACTATCATTGTACTCTTGATAAACTGGAGTCGACTTTCGGAAACACTGGCGTAATTTTGGCTTCTGATTCTCTTTACCTTTTTAAAATGGGTCTTTATTTGTGAACACAAGCCAAGTCATTCAGGATATGTTTGTATCCAAATTAATTTTGCACTCAAATCTATGGCAGTCATTTTTGTAGTTATGAGCTCTTTACAGTTGAAACGTATTGAAAGAATAAATTTTTGATAGTGTACCTATTTAACCATTGTTGAAAAGCGCACATTCATTAACCAATAATACTACTATAATTGAGCGAGAGGATATGTACTATTTTGAGCCACTTTACCATACATTGCCTTATATAGATTTAGATTATGCAACATTGTCTTACGTCAAACATGTATCCTTTCTCGAAGTCGGGTACAATCGAGTACTTCTGGAAGCCCTTCATGAAACTCTGAAGGGCTGGATCATTCGGGTCCATGTTGGCGGCCATGCTAGGGTCGAACAATTGATCCATCCTGCGAAGAAGCATTGTTTTACATATACTCTCAGATTGACTGACTGGTGAGTGTACCCGCTTGCTATACGAGAAGGCCCGGGTTCGATATCCGTAGCTGCCATGGTGTGTTTGTACTTGATCATCGGCGGCTAGAAATGTACAGAAGCTGCTACGCTAGACACTTGGCGTAAGCCACACCATTCAGTTTATGTATGCAAGAAAACGCCATTGAAAATTACGAAAGTAACAGGGCGATACAGAATATGATGAATAAATGCTGTCAAAAGCCTTATAAGTTTTGAAGAATTTAAATAAAGATGATGAAAGTATTCAGTTTTGAGTGTACCGATTTATAGTGTTGAACTTTTGCATGCGCTCATTCAGGACATTGCCATCGTTTCTATTGAAAATTAAATGACCAATATGGCCTAAGAGGGTTGATATTTGATACTTAAATAAAATGAACTCTATTTCCAATAGAGTATACAGTGCAGATCCATTGGTTTTCAAAGTTCTAATATTGACATCTTAAAAGTAGTGATAGTGCTTATCGATAGGATCTTAAGAGTAGTAGTGATGCTTCAAATGAAATCATCGTCTATGCTGCAATGTGAAAGAGAAGGCTCGTAGGTGCGTGCTAGTACGCCCCTACGAGCCTCCTCACTACGCTAGTAGTGAACTCAAACGTTGTTTTTTTCGCTTGCAATTCTGCAGTCCCTCTCCTTTAGAAAAACGCTAGTGAACCAAAGTCACTGGACTTGTTCTTACACACAATATAATTTAGTTCTTTCAGTAATAGTCCATAAGTTTTTTGACCACTTTGGGAAAATATCATTTGTCTGAAAAATTCTGTTGTGATAAAAAAAGCATTCTTATGGAACTTGAATCAACGCATTTTTCTACATACGTTTATTTGGGATCTCATGTACCTTAAAGCTATTATTTCCTACTGCACCTTCATGAACCGATCTTATTACACATAAATTGTGATGTAGCAAAAGAAATCGATTTATGAGTGAAGAATTTCGTATTTTCTTCCTGAAGAATGCTAAATTAATTTAAAAGTGATTCTAGCGATTTGCTAAAAAGTACGTAATAACGTTCCTCTTCCTAAAGTGAAAGCAAAACAACGATGTGAAGCTCTGTTCCAAAGAAGTACACTAATAGGTCTATTTCTGCCTTCGACATTTCTTGTGCATCATCCATTTCCTTCTTATTGAAATCCTACTATTGCACAACCGTCGCTTTCAATACCTTAGTTCTACATCTGAGCTTCTAGACAAAACAGGCTTCAAAACAGGCAAAACAGGCATATATGCATGTGCCTGCTGCATATCTAGTAATTGATTTATGGTCTCACTCGAGGTACGGACTCCTGATGAAGAGCGCATCTTCAGCGTCTGGGTTGTCGAGGTTGGGGTTGTTCCTCATGTTCCAGACGATCTCCTGGGACCAGGTGGTGCCACACTTGGGGTACGTCATCACCACCACATCGTCCGGGCGGAACTGAGTAAAAAGGGCTTATGTTATAAACTAAACTGCAACATGAACTATATTGGAATAACAGTGGTGATTTCAAAGTGAGAAATTTAAAGTTTTTTACTTTAAGTTAGCCATGAAATAAATTTCAAGTACGAGTTAGCTCTCTCAGCGAGTTTGGATTTTCTGAGGGTGATAGTTTTTGATAAACTGTGTTTATATATTTTTGCATACTCAATACAAAGATACGTTACTCTTAGGGTACACGGTCAATGTAGGGTTACTACGTTACTCTTAGGGTTACGTTACTCTTAGGGTTACTCAATACGTTACTCCTAGGGTACATGCGTGTTACTTAGTAACCAAATTTTTAATTTATTGAGGGAAAGTTGTCAGCTCATTCCTTTACAGGCTGGCTACAATAACCTAAAAAATATTACCTACATTCTGACTCTACGACTCCCAGACTTCGTAACTCTAAGCTCTGCTACTCTAACAGAGACGGTCAATGTAGTATTTTGACTGATACAAAGTTTGATAGACTTGTTGCAGCCTATGTTCATGAAGTAGTGAAACCGCTGATGAGAAACACAATGCTCCTTTGTAGTAACACGTCGAAAACCGTCAACACCAACTAAACATCAATGCCCGTTGCGCTCATTGAAACACATTGGCGATGCAATAACGACTGCGTGTTCGATAGATTGTTCCCTTGCCTTGAAGTTGTGTATTCTCTCCTCGATTTCGAGGAACCGCCGAAGAAGAATCCATCCGTCAGGTTGGAGGCGCACTACGTCCTTCCAAGTCCCCGGCAACAGGTGGTTGATTTTCTTTTTAGTCTCACTGTCGAGTTCTTCGGCAGTGTGACCATTGGCTAATTTTCTGGGAAGCTGAGACATCTTTTTAGATAAACTGAAATGAAAACAAATTATAAGTCTAAGGCAGGTGAACAAGATGAGGATAATAACCTCTGATGCGTCAAACGGGTTGTGAACTACGTGCATTTGAAACTTGATTAAAATGAAACTGATAACTGTGAGATCAAATTTGAATGTGTAATGTAAGAGAACAGTTTTACAGTGCTTAACTCTGTAGATGTGGAAAAGCGTCTAACGATGTAGGATAATATCAATTGACAATGCAAAATGAAATAGTCACGCGGACGAGGGAATACTAGTCGTTGGAAGTGAGGAAGTGATGGCTGTAAGATTGAATTCGAAAAAAGTTGATGTGACAGTAGCTGATGTTTTTCTCCGGTGCAGAAACAGGAGTAGAAACAAATTGTAGAGCGAGACGTGAAGAGATAACTGAGATAATAACTAAAAATCAAGCTTGAAAGCGAAGCAGCTTCTACTCTCGCGATTGAAAGTGCGATTTGTCTTTTAACGATTAAATATCTCGGTTTCAATGATGAATTAGAGAGAATAAAGTTGAAAGTGAAAAGCAACGTTCGGGCTGGATTCAACAAGCAGGACTATATAAAACGAGCTGCAGTAGGAGAGTACGAATAGGAATAATAATTTTTTATAAATGGTTGCTGCTTAATTAACCGTTTTAAAGCAAAAGAAATATTATGAAAAATCAACAAACTCTCTTCAGCAATGGTAACAACGTTGAGAAGTATTAGAGCTCCTCCAGCGAGTGGACTATCAGAGATGTGGATAATTATAGCATTAAAAAAGAAGACAAAAAGTAAATAGGCAACGAAATCACTTCTTGATTTCTAAATAAAATATCCAGCTTCAAGTTTTACGCACTCTAGGATGTATGTGCGATAATGCCGTGTGTGCTCATGGTAAGATCGTCTCATGGATTCTAAGCTTGTACGATAATGCCATGTGTGCTCATGGTAAGATCGTCTTATGGACTCTGAGTTTGTACGATAATGCCATGTGTGCTCATGGCAAGACCGTCTTATGGACTCTGAACTTGTACGATAATGCCATGTGTGCTCATGGTAAGATCGTCTTACGGACTCTGAGTTTGTACGATAATGCCATGTGTGCTCATGGCAAGACCGTCTTATGGACTCTGAACTTGTACGATAATGCCATGTGTGCTCATGGTAAGATCGTCTTACGGACTCTGAGTTTGTACGATAATTCCATGTGTGCTCATGGCAAGATCGTCTTATGGATCTGAACTTGTACGATAATGCCATGTGTGCTCATGGTAAGATCGTGATATGGAAGAACTTCTCTTTATGACATAGATGCAAATTCTGAAATGTGATGTATTGCTGTCGAGTTGATGGGCTTGGCAAATTGTTTATTGATTGGGAAGGAAAAGAAGTTAATAATCTTCTAATTTATAATTCGTTCTCTATTAGCTAGTCTATACATTTCTAAGCTGGCGTTTCTTCACAACTGTTCCTTAAATTAAAATTCCTTTTCCTATATAAAAAAAGCATATTTACATTCAAAAGTCACTTCTCACGTCATTTTTTTGAATTTAATAACTTAATTATCTCTTATTAGGTTGTGACTATTGCATTTTTATGGGCAAAAACTAAGAAATTGAAATAATATTGTATTTTGGAGTATATTCCGTGAAATATTCCTTCAATACTGACTGATACCTGTAAAATATTGATATTAAATACATATGTATGCATTAATTTATTCAACAAATGGAAGTGGGTTTCTGTATTTTTAACGATATTCTCATTTAACGCAGTCCTCAATTGAAGGGTGGACAGCAGTAGTAGACTACTTGCATTTTTTCCCGTGGAAAATATAATATATTTTCCACGGGAAAAAATGCAAGTAGTCCACTCCCGTGCTGTCGCTAACACAGCGCTGACAGAGGCGATTACGATCCACTAGTTTACTATATAAAGGGTGGACAGCACTAGTGGACTACTTGCATTTTTTCGCGTGGGAAAAAATGCAAGTAGTCCACTAGTGCTGTCCATCCTTCAATTAGGCCCATTACTTGCATTAATTCTTCCTAATTTTCAATATCGCATAAAGCGGAAATTACAATTCAAAGATTATTCCTAGAACATGGCCTTCCAACTGGTCCTGTTGACTTGTAATTCGAGTTTACGGAAATTGAATATTGCTGGCGTGGCTTCAATTCAGAATTTACCAACTATCATATTACTTGAATGGGCGTTTGTCATGCCTGTTTTACACACACAACTTCATCGTCCAGTTTGCATTAAATGTTTCTTATTTGAAATCAATCTCAAATGGTGAAGTACTTGAATTATCGTTTTTCCGACGGCCTGATGTTAGATTCTAGCAAAGTATGCACTGGAATGTACTTAATGGATTTGGATATCAATTAACAGTTATGTGGGCATGATTTTTGAAGATTCATGTTACATTACGACTTATTCATGAGAATCACTTCTACCTGAAAAATTACACGTACTGTATGATAGGTATAAACAATAATTATTCTTGCAAATTTCTCCATATCGTCACCCATGAATCAGACAACCGCCTGTACTAGTGTACATCAAATACAAGGTGCGGCAACACAACTTCTTTTTTTGCAAGGAACTTTCTTTGGAAAAAGAAAGTTATGTTACCACACCGTGTGTTTCTATGGCTTCGATTACTATTCTTATAAGAGGCTTTTAATAATCATAATAGCTAGGGGACTACATGTGTATACCTTATTTCACGTGAATAATGACACGCAACTACTGAGCATCCTTGAGAGCCACGGCCTTCATATGCCCCATGCACAATCTGTTATCACCGCAACGACTTTATCAGCAAACTCTGAAGATTAGAAAGCGAAGACGCCTCCAAGGTCCCTGGTCTCGTTTGTCATGGTGATCTCCAGAGGTACACACGATGCATATTTGCAATGATGGCCTATGAATTAATAGCACGTGCCCGAAATGCACATATCTCTCGCTTGAGAAAATTCTCTGATGTCAGAAAAACCGATGTGATTCTTTTGAATGAAAATGACAAATTTACGCGAATTCTAGTATATTCTTCTGAAAATTGTGCTACATTTACTAGGCTTGTGTTGATTATAACTCGGTCCAAGCATTATAAATGCTGTCAAATAGTTTCCTTTTAATAACGATTCATTTCGCTGAGGCAACAAAGGCCGAGTGACAGCGAAATTGTCGTTGGCTTGAGAGGTCTTGTTGTGATATAGACGAGTAAAATTAGATAGCTCTTAATTGTGAAGTTCAAACTTCTATGGTGATACTCAAATTCGAATTGTTTGCTGAAAATATCCCACTGAAGACTAAGGAAAAGTACTTAAGTAGATATTTCATCTATTGTTGTTGCAGTAGATTTGATTTTCCCTTTAGTACGCTTAAACTGTTTTCTTCGTTATGATAGAATAGATATAGGCACCATGAGTAAAATAGGATAGGAGAAGGGAGACAGTCATACTCTAGGACACAAGTTTTTATGTAATAATTGCCTGACTCACATTCCAAAATAGTTTTATAACTTTGGTACGCAATAGTTAAATGACTCTAGGTACAATGACTCATGACTTCGTCAAATAGCGTTCAATAATTATTGGTTCTGTTTGACAATAGTCTTTTTATTGTCTTCTCTTTGAATAAGTTTATTCGTTTTTTGTCTGTTTTACATGCTTAAAATAACTGCTAAAATATTAGTCATAAATTATTACTTTGTTTCCTTGCGAGACGCTTGTTGCCTTTTAAAGCTCACGACTTTCAAATAATTTGAATAAAAATTATTCCCACCTATAACAAAATTTGAATGATTATTGATCAAACTTGTTTGAGGAATTGAAATTAAGTACGTTTTCAAAGTAAGTAAATTAAGTACGTTGAGTGTATAATTAATACACTCAATAGAAAAATGTTTCAAGATATCAGGGAAAAATTAAAAAAAATCATCAAAGATTGAAAGTCACTGAATTTAAAATACTTAAGAACTTTTAGTGTATTGGGTAATAAAATATGGAACAAAAATAAAAACTATCTTATTAACCCTTTAGCGACCAAGTGGACTATTCGGTCGCCTTTCACGGTCTTTGGGAGAATTGTTCTAATAATTGAAAACAGTGAGCAATATGAGGTTGCTACTAGGTTTGAACGCTTCGGCATGTTACAGCGTCGTTCTTTTGGCTGCCTGGCTCTCAGCGTGCTTCATTGCATCAGTGTACAGACGGTCCTTGTGAGCTTAAACGTAGAAACTAGAAAAACAAATTGGTCGCTAAAGGGTTAAGTCGCGCGACTATTCTATTTGTATATTTACAAGCTTGCCAAAAGGTCTGTAAGATTTAAGAATGCAGTGACAATGTCTTGGTATTTAATTGAACACAATACTTGCTTTAAATCTGTGCTTGTGAATAATTGCCTCATCCTCCACTGCACAGTACAGGAAATTTCGTATCATTAAACCAAAGGGAAATTTCATCAGAGGGAACTTCCCTAGACGAACTCGATAAATTTACCTGCCTTTATTAGTATTTTACCACTGATGGCTAATACATAGAGTCAATTCGTTAATCGTTTATGCAACCAAATCTTGACAAGCTCGTATATCCCTGGTATTATTATTCAAACTTCAGATCATCAATGTTCAGTTTTACGTTCTTGCTTAAATCTATACGAGGATCTGAGAGGAATATTAAAAATTTTATTATACATATATCTTTCGTAAATTACTTTTTGTGTTATGTTAGCAGATGTGTCATAGGGACCTTTTCCGTTTCAAAGGCATTGCACAGACCAACATCTGATCTAATTCTTTATAACTGTGTTAGTACGAAGGGAACTCTACCCACAGAACACTTAACCCTTTAGCGACCAAGTGGACTATTCGGTCGTCTTTCATGGTCTTTGGGAGAATTGTTCTAATAATTAAACAGTGAGCAATATGAGGTTGCTACTAGGTTTGAACGCGGCGGCATGTTACAGCGTCGTTCTTTTGGCTGCCTGGCTCTCAGCGTGCTTCATTGCATCAGTGTACAGACGGTCTTTGTGAGCTTAGACGTACAAACTAGAAAAACAAATTGGTCGCTAAAGGGTTAATGCTAGAATAACTGAGCTGGTCGCAGTTGTTGTACGAATCCGTAGCTTGGCCTTCTCCTCATTCTACCACGCTTGAGAATCGTACGAGCAGCTCCAGTAGTTACGTAACTAGTATTGAAGAGCTTAAATTTTAAACTCATGCACAAATTTAGACTTTCCATCCTAAAGTCTCTTATTAAGTTTCCATAAATTAAAGTCCATTTACGTCTATGACTGAACGTTGTTTTAAATGCAAGTGTTAAGTCTAAATAGACAGGCAACAATTTCTACTAGTCATCCTTATAAATAGTTTTACTCGTTCTTCGATAGTTTTAAATTGAACTTTGGAAATAATGTGTTCTTTTTTATTCTTATCTCAACATTCTTTGTTGAGGAAACGGCTGTGAAAATAACTTTCTGTTGTGTATTCTTCTGTGATGGAGGTTTTCTTTCTCACGAAGTAGACTTAGCGAACTGGAAGCTTATCTTTCCCTTGGCATTTACTTTAATTGAACTTAACGTTTAAAATTATACCTACCAAAGTTTAGATAATCATTTGTATAGAAATATACGACGTAAAATAATCTACTGAATCAATTTCAGACGTCAATATTTAATTAATCTAATTTAAGATTAATTTAATTTAATCTCCTGCTGATAATCACCTGATTAGCGGAAAATGGAGCCAATGCCTCGTGAGTTTCTTTAATCTCATATTATAGTTAACAAGTTACATGATATTTATGAAGTCAGAGAACCTCAGTCATTCAATTATTTGTTCTAAATTATGTTGAGGACTCTCTTATTTGATAGGATATATTTTCCAACTATTTAGGATGAAAGATATTGATGGTGAAGCGATATTTTTATCTTCAAAATCAAATTTCTTTTGAATATCTCAAGCTGCATTCATAATAGAAATTTAATTCATGTAATTGAGAGATAATTTTTCATGCAGATTTTTCACAGCTGTTAACAGATTGTGCTCTGACGCTATAAAAGATTGACTGGATTTCCATGCTTCAGCATCTATCTACAAGGTTCAGGTTCATCTTTGAGTGGAACTCATAACACTTTTGAATTACAGTGCATGATTTCGACCGTAAACTACCAAGGAAAAATAATTATCGAGAGTGGTCCATACGATATACTAATGGCAGGTAATGAAGCATATGTGAGTTAACACTAGAATACTTTAATTATAACTGCATTTTAATTCGTGAAATTTCTAGGTACGCCTCTCGAGTGAATATATTGAATTACTTGTACTTTAACTTGATTTTACGGGCAAGCTTGACTATACATACTGCTACTTTTTATTGAAATGTATATATTAGGCGCATTTTCCCAGTATGAGTATTCAGGTTTATCTTAACAATACTCAGTTCGCTTGAATTAGTTGCGTGTCAGTATAGCTCTACTTGAAATTCCTGCCAGTAAATTTATAATATTAATTTCAGGTGAAATTCTAGTCTCTCTTGCTCCTCCTCTCATCAAAAACCCCACCCAGGCGGCCACCTGGACGGCCACTTCAACTTGAGCTCCAACACCGCGATCAATTAAAGTCGTATATTGATATCAAATGAAGGGTGGACAGCACTAGTGGACTACTTGCATTTTTTCCCACGGGAAAAAATGCAAGTAGTCCACTAGTGCTGTCAACCCTTCATATAGTAAACTACTGGATCGTAATCGCCTCTGTCAGCGCTGTGTTAGCGACAGCACGGGAGTGGACTACTTGCATTTTTTCCCATGGAAAATATATTATATTTACCACGGGAAAAAATGCAAGTAGTCCACTAGTGCTGTCCATCCTTCAAATAGCTGTTGAATAAATTGGCAACAGTTTTACAGCTAGGCAGACTGTATAGAGATGACTTTATGCTTTGAACATAATCATAAAGGTAAAAATATTATGCACTTATGATTGCGAGTTCCATCTCAGTCAGAGCGAGAGGATGTTCATTTCATACGCACATAATTTCATGAATTTAGAGATCGCAAACATGTGAGTGGTTTAATGTTTCTGCAACCAGGTGTAACATGAAGCATGATAATCTAAATGCGTACCTTACAGTAACTGTGGTAGTTGATTAGCTGTTTTTTAGTAAATATTTTTATCATCAATTCTATTTAAAATTGTTCGTACATGTCAAGTACAGCAGCATTACGGTAGCAATGTTCCCTCGATCTTGTAACTTTACCCTTACTTGACCCTCTCTACCTGTCACCTCACAACATTTCCCTCACATTACAATTTTACCTTCATCTCATTCTACTCCTTGTATAATTAAATAAATAGGATTGAATGAACGATATGTTAGTGCCTGGATCCACAACTCGAAATTAGAGGATCATAGTTTCCTCCTTGTCTATACCAGCAAAGTGACTCATAACAATTAATTATTACAGGACACTAGCATTTTTCAGTACTTCTATTCACGCTTGTGTCTCACTATCTCACTACACTCTAACTATTCTATAATACATTTCTCTATTGCATTTTTCTATTGCAATACTCTGTTACTCATGTCTCTTTAACATTTTACAACACATGTATAATTCTTTTCTGCAGCTGACCAGTACTGTTCACTTTTCTAGACAATTCATTTGCATAGTTCACGGTTACACCTAAATAGAAAAAACAGTTCCTAGCGGTTCCACTTGAATCACATGTCAGTGGAACAGGTTAGGAAAGTTATGCGTCAGAGGAAAGTCAATCTTTTATCTTTTATCAGTGGCTTGTTTTATCTTCCTGCGCCGCCAATTCATAAATGGACGACAATCATCCACGCTCTTGGCCGACTTGACCTTGGCAAGAACCTTGGTATGCCAGAACGTTAAAGATTTTCTTTTTACGCTTAGAGTTCCTAATTTGTATTTGTTCTTTGTGTAAATTGTTGCTAACTACGTATTTTGTAATCAGCTTCAAAGAAAAAGAATTCAGTATTTAGAAAATTCTTTAGCTAAAATCAAGAGGATTTCTTGAGATCTTACTCCAAGAGACACGACACGCACTTTTGTTCTTTTCAAGAGTTCCATTCCATGAATTCTGGCTTGCCAATTGCCTTTAAAATTGAAATTGCTCCATTGTTCGTCAACTTATCTTTGCTTCTGTATCCTGGCTACCAGCAGCTTCATTCCACCGTCGAAAACTTAGAATGGCTTATGAATTCATTTTTAAAGACTTGGCTTGAAATAACGGTTGGAGCAAGTGACCTCACTTTGTTAAAAACTCATGAAATAAAACCTAATAATACCAAAAAAGTGGGTTGCATATCAATTAAAAGATAAAATATTAGAAACAGTTCCCGTGGAAATTATACGGCTTAGATTTGACTAATATAAAATTGTTATGAAATAAAGACGAACGTTTTAAATATTTAGAATATAATGCTTATAATACATGTATACCCATTCTGATTTCAATTCAATAATTTTTCTTCAGTAATAGATAGGAAGCAATTGGACGGACACACACAGATAGAGATAGCAAGATATCATACATGGAGATACGTTTTCTATTGTATATGTAGGTATAATTCAATCATTTATGACATTCTTCAAAACTTCTCCATTACTTTTCAAACAAATACGAATTGTTCGCACAGTAATTTTCCTAACTTGCTCCGAAACAAGTAGAGTTATTTTGTGAATTTCTGAAATTGTGTCATTCTTTAGCTCTTCTAGAGTATTAGGACTATTGATGGAAACGATTTATTTAACACGTTTCCTGCGTTTACCTAGCCGGTGCAAATCTTTACTTTGTACACATAGTCCCTAGAAAGCTTTGAAAAAATTACAGAACCTAACATGAGTGACCCACCGGTGGGTCACTTCGCAGGAAATGGGTTAAGGTATTCCCTGAGGAAAAAATCTAGAGGGGTCAAATCAGGCGACCGTAGTAGTCAAGAAACATCACCAAAATGCGAGATTAATCAACCAAGAAAGGCAGTTCTTAGCCTTGATATACGAGGGCTGTTTTTTGAACGTCCAATCGGTTGTAAACAAAAGACATATTTATAAAAGAAATAATAATTTGACTACCAAATATATGGCAGGGTCTTAATCATTTCTCTACATAATCACCGAAACACATACAGCGAGATTGCCCGAGGTACGGGCAATAATTGAACATGGCCGCTACGATCGACGCTCCCACCGAATGTGAACTGCAAAGTCTAATCCGTTTTCTACTCGCAGAAGGACGTAGTGCTATTGAAATCCATTGCAGAATAAGCAAAGCGTACGGTAACAACTTTATGAGTAAGGTTAGTGTACGAGAATGGTGTAGAAAATTTAAAAACGGGGAAAAAGACGTCCATCTTCTGCATGAACGTCGGTTCGCCCTATTTCAAATTTCGGTAGCCCATGATTGTGGCAACCTTGTAATGTCACTCTTGGTCAAGGTAAAACTTTCAGTAGTTTGGTCAAGACCTGTTATATGTTGACTAAAGAATACCTCGTCTGAGTCGCTAATTTTCTTTGAAGAAATTCACTAAAGTTCCAGCAAATCCTTTCAGGAATTGTATGTAAATTTATCCTGAATATTTACTAAAATATTATCCGAAAAATTTTTACCACGTTAACTCATAGGAGAGTAATAGCGTGGGTGCTACACAATACTCTCACTGTACTTGTTTAAATTGTATTTTTGTCCCATTAGTCCAGCTATATGAACTAATTCTGTTCATTATTAGCAAGTAAGACATTCAGTTTTCATACTTGTTCGTATAAGCCTTCGCTGGCAGGAGATACACTCCATTCTGTTTGATTTATTCATTGCATGCTTCTAAAATGTTTGTCACGTATAGCACGAGAGTTTTTTATTAAGAAACATAAAGTCAAATTATAGATTAAATTGAAATATGGAACGAGCGTAGTTCCATCACAAGTTAGTCATAAAAACAACTAGAACAGGCAAAACATTTATTCCCAACATATTACAAGATTAGAGAACGCGCAATTGATTTAACACATTTCCGTCGAAGTGACCCACCGGTGGGTCACTCAGGTTAGGTTCTGCAATTTTTTCAAAGCTTGGTAGGGACTATGTGTACAAAGCAAGAGAATTCAACTCGCTAATCCACCGCTAAGTTTTCTTTTGCAATTTATCACTACCTCATTCACCCACAACGAAACGCACAACAAACTTGTATTATACAGATAGGCGGGATTCGTCAATGTTTATTTCGCTGGAATAAGCTGTTACTAAGGGAAAATATTTGTTTATATAAGCAAAAAATTCTCTACTATTAATTTGCCATTTGTACATGAATTTTAAATGCCCATTAATTTGGGAGTCTGTTTACATTGCAGCACGAAGATTATAAATTTGCACATTTCTAAAATTTGATTATTGATAGCAAGGGGATAAAAATTCATTCCATCGCTCCCTAACCCTTGTTTAGTTATTACTTAGCTTCATGGATCTGATGTTCCAAGATGTATCAAGTGATAACATAGTCAAAGTCTTGTTGAGCAAATCAATATATTGAGTTATGATCAAGCTTTGACACAGCTGATGATACAAAGTCGACACTTCTCAGGAGTTGATAATAGTGATATTGTAGCCGGCAGTTTCCAAATATTTCTTTAGCCTTCGGAACACCAAATTATTGAAGACTATGTTCTAAGAGACCTTTTACGATTCTACCTCATAACAGCAAGAAATTCACAGAAACTTATTCATATTTGAAGTCAATGCCGTGGTCGGTGAAGTTTTTCTTGATCCAAGCGTCCAATTTGGCGTTTTGCTCAGGAGAGATCTTGTCCCTCCATGTCCCTGCCTTGCCTGAATTGTGAGGTGGGTGAGATCAAACAACTTTACTTAGGTTCTGTTATAGATATAAATTCAATAGATTTATTCAATTTTTTCGATTTACTTCTATCTTGAAACAGTACATGTTATTTGAAAAAACGTTTATATACGATCTAACTCATTTCGTCACACACATAATTTGCTTCTATTCAACAACGAAATTTGGAAAAAATAAACACTGAACTACAAACTAGGTTGCGTAAAATTAAAAATGTGTGAATGAAATTGTCATAAATGATATCTCGGGACAATAAATACCTTGTCTGATGAAAAGTCCTTCTTTCTTGCCAACTTCGGCATTGTAGCTTTCATCTCCGAGCTTCTGCATCATGTCATTCTCTTGCATGTTCTTGAAGCTCGTCTTCTTCATAACCTGCGCACCAAACCCCAACAAGTTCAAAACGTAATTTCAAAATTGAACTCCGTTAATTTTGATGACAATATGTGTTCAAACCGGAACAATATTACACAAGTTGTGCATAATTGTTCTATTTGTATTCACATTAATGGTGTTTTAACTTTGCTTATATAGGTATGATTCTATAGCTGGAAGGCTATAACACAGAATGTGTGTAAATTTCATCTTGTTAGGTCAATAAACAACATAAATTGCTTTGACTTTTGTCGCTCGAGTGTTACATTTCAGTCACTGTTTACATACGTTGTAGATTTTTGTATATTCAAGCTTATTATCTTCAGTGAAGCGTCTCTATTATTAGTTTTGATCGCTTGAAACAGTGGACAAATCATTTGTCAACCAAGCAAAAGTGTCTACGATATTGAGATCATTACGCATGATTGGCTATGTTTTACATCATGCAGCCATTGTCTGTTGAGATAAATTCTGTGTTTGTGGTGTAACTTAAACTCCTCGTCATGCTTCACATATCTCAAACCTCCTCTCACATTCTTCGTCTGTTGGTCGGTGAGTTTGGTGCCCAGAAAATTCATTGTTTGGGGCGTAACTTACATTCCTCGTCATGCTTCACATACCTCAAACCTCCACTCACATTTTCCATCTGCTGGTCGGTGAGTTTGGTGCCCAGAAAAGAGTCGAGTTGCTTCAGCTGGCCACGGGTGTCCTTCTTGAGGTCTTCAAATGTGATCGTGTACAAGTTAGGGTGGTCACGCCTCTGCCAGGCCTCCCGTAGGTGCTGTCCGTACGGGCTGTACAGCACTGCAATTACAGTACATTGTAATGAACGTATCAGGCCCATGGTAACTCATGGTCACCTCAAGGTCCAGAAAGCTGATCATGTGGAATTTGTAGAAAAAATTCACTGTTTTTCGTTTGCCTCATCTTTATAAAAGTTCTTGTTCAATAGATGTGAGAAAAATGTTTTGTAACGGTAAATATTGAAAAGCTCGAAATTGTCGAAAAAGGTTATATTTCTTGCAGGATAACCTCTATATTTGGTAGCGTGTAGGTTTAGGAAGATTTCAATACATTTGAAGGTCTATATTTCTATGGAGTACTTTAGTTCTTGCCTCAACATTGGCAGAGGATAGTGAGCCTTAATTTTGGCAGACCAGGATAAATTAAAGACCGTGAATCAGCATTCACGTTGTCTCCTTGCGTGCAGTCATAGACATGGTTCATATGCAAACAGAGCAGTTGTCAAAGGGCGAGGGGAAAGGTTTTAGAAACCCTTTTCCTCTGAAAAAATTTGCCTTTCAGAATGTATGGATAAGTATTCAACGTTTACAAAAAATTTCAGCAAATAATGAAGCTTTCATAAGAATTTTCCATCACCCATTTAGTTTTCTTCGTAACCTCTCCCTACAAGAGCTAGTAAATTAGTACCACCAGCAGTAACTTTGCAGGAGTTCGTGGATGCATTGGGATATTGGTGCAGACAAAAAATATACGAAATAATTAAGCATTTCTTCAGTAAACTTACGCAGATCATCGACGTAGAAATCAACAAAATCATCTTGTGTGCCGACGAAGTTATGGGCTTTGGACAACTTGTAGTGGTGCATGGCGGACAGCATGTTGTCCTTCGGGTTGCGTGACACGTACACCACCTGTCAGTAACACGTACACCACCTGTTAATGACACGTACACAACCTGCCACTATATGATGGTTGCCTTCGAATAAGATCCTACAACACGTTTGCACTTATCTACCGTTTCAAAAATTCCAGATGCTGAGGGAAAACTCGTCCAGACTCACAAAAAAGTATTATATTTCCAATAAAGTTAAATTCATATTTCTGTGGGATTTAAATGTACACATAACACAAATAAGTCGCGCAATTAGACAGATGTTATAAACCGGGGGTTCCCAACCTTTCTCTGACCTTGTACCTCTTCAATATTTCGACAGATGAGCATGTCCCCCTTAATTTTTATGACAAAATGGTGAGTGGAAAAATAAAATTCCACAGAATGCGTGATAGATCTTTTAGGTTTCAGGAACTATGAACTAACATTAAATGTACCTCTTGTACCCCTTTTTATGTACCCCAGATTGGGAACCTCTGCTAGAGATAGTTACCTTGCAGGTGTCCAACATATTTTTAGGCAGCATTGAGAAGGCGAGGTGGGTCTTGATGGTGCGAGGTTTGGTGTGAGCTTCAGCCACCTGTAAATTTATGTTAACATTGTTAACACATGCCGTATTGACGATCAATTAATTTATAATTATTATGATGAGAACAATGCAGAGCTGGTGGTCGTCGTAAAGATCTCACTTTATCGACGACTGTCTCACTATCAGCCCTTCTCTGTATCACTATCATGAATTGTTAATCTTATCGATAACTTCACGTCAAGCGCCATTTCTTCTTTCCCGTCTCTCGTAAGGCCGAAGCTTTTAATCTCATCGTTTTAGGGAATATTTCTTTGCCTCAAAACCGCATTTAAAGCTTGCAAACTGACCAGGCAAGCAATTTTTGATATAAATTTTCACAAGCATGAGTACGTGTGATTTACAAGGTAACCCCAAAGGATTCTAATGGAGGAGTGTCACCATTTTTATTCAGATCCTTACTCTTATTTTACACACATTCATTTCAAGAATTTACCAGCGCATTATTGTGCACCATCGTTTTGTACATGTTCAGACACAAATGTTAGAACCTCTATCATGAATTAAGAATACAAACTCCGTTGAAATTCCTTGACTGTTACCTGACTATCTCTTCTAAATAAGAGAAATTTCTACTCACTACATATTTAGTTTCTTCAAGCAGCTTGTAACAACACTTTATAATTCAAATTTGCCAAGAGAATATGATACATATTAAGCAACAGTAAATACATTGCTTATATTTTGTGCAAATGCACAAGTACACAACCCGCGAGACAACACAAGTTCATTGCTCTAGTTAATTCAAGGGTAAAAAGCTACTGAACAATGTTTTACGACTTATGGTTAGTGCAAGTCCATTCAGAGACAGTTGAGTTCAATGAAACTTTTTTGTGCTATGCGGTTCTCTAAAATCCTTCTCATGAATTTCATTTCTTATTGCAAATCTCTTCTAATGATCTAAATTTTTGTGTCTCGAATTGAGGAGTATTTGTACGAAAAATTCTGTATAATCATCATTTATTATTCAAACTGATACAGAAATCATAATAAAAACCCTACAGATTATAAAATCAAATCTGTTTCTATTTATTAGAACAAAAAGAACGTATAAGGGGAAAATGCATGGGAGGTAATGAACCTGCTTATCTACAGCACAGACGTATTTCGCAACCACAAGTTTATTTCTACGCTTGCGTTTCATATTCATAATTTCCTCACCTGAAACATGATTCCACCTCCAAAGTCAGGGTTAGTGCAATACTTCTCCATGCCTTTCGTGAAGACGGCTACGGCTGCTTTGTCCATGGGTTGGTCTGGTACGGCCAACATGTCGGCCCTGTAGTTGAATTTCTTGCATACATACAAGCACCAATTACATCACTTAGCAACAACCTAATTTTTGACCGGCGGACGTTGCTTTACTTACTAGCAAAGTATCATACTGTAGCTTCCAAAATACCACGGCCAGGCATACCGGATCAAAGTATAGGTTACTTTTATTTCATGTTTTAATCAAACTTTTTGGTTTCTTTAAATTCTCCCAGCTATTTTTCGAGTTATACATGATTAAAAACTGAATTCAGGAACTCAAAAATTATTATTCGGATACTTTTATCATCTGTAATCTTGCAACAAAGCGCGGTATTCATGAATTCCCATCTCTTTTTTCAATATGCAGTACGCATTTTATAAAATAACTTCAAGCTCTATGATTTGCTACGGAAAACAGTTATTGGTACTTGATATGGATTGAATCTAAAATCCATTGTTCAGTCATGATACACTGTTTAAGAAACATGAACTATCATTTCAAATATTCGTGTAATGAGTTCAGTTAGAACCACTAAGCTTCGTGTAAATTTCTACATAAGATAAAACCTGGAAAGACTTCTAACATGGATATATGGAATTTCAAGCTCGTTTAGTTCCTCATAGTTCTACTATTGTTTCTTTTTCGATTGCTTAAGACACGTAAACTCACTTCAGAGGGCCTACACATGATAAACCAATCAACTATACTGTTTGTCTCTTGGTCTCACTCGAGGTACGGACTCCTGATGAAGAGCGCATCTTCAGCGTCTGGGTTGTCGAGGTCGGGGTTGTTCCTCATGTTCCAGACGATCTCCTGGGACCAGGTGGTGCCACACTTGGGGTACGTCATCACCACCACATCGTCCGGGCGGAACTAAGAAAACAAGATAAAGTCATGATACCCAGTAAAAATTGTCCACGTTTATTTTCCAATCAGCCTAACATAAGGTGCTCGTACTTCAGCACTTTGAAGGAGGCTAGGAATAAGCAGGTTGTACAGGCGAAATTCACACTCGTATCACTAAGCATTATACGTTTTACCTTAGCACGAGGAACTAACGCTGCAAAATTCATCTACGATACCATCTAGGCTTGATTTAAACTCCTTAATTTATACCAAGAGCAAACATAAGGGCAGCAGAAGAACGTTAAGTTTTATTATAATAGTACCTTGAAACTGGACACTTTTTGCTGCAGAGTCAGGAACTGCCTGAGCACAATCCAGCCGTCGGGCTTTAGCAGCACCACGTCCTTCCATGGCCCTGGCAGTAGTCGCTCGTAGCGTTCAATCGCAGCGGCGTCCAACTCGTGAACAGTGTGGCCGCTAGCTAACTTGGTCGGTAGTTCTGCCATTTTCGAATTACTTCTATATTTTTGGTGCAATTTGAGTATTTATGAACACTTTCGAAAGGGAAATCGGGCCAGACCCACTGAAACAGAAAATAGTTTTTTGAAGATTGTTTTGTAATTCCGTTAGCAGGCGAACCACGAACGTGAGGACGAGAATCATCGGAGAGCATAGAAATACAAAAATAAAAATTGAAAAATAGGTGGACTGATTCAACAAATTTCTCATGATTTAACTGAAAGTTTGGCCTTGTTCATTGCTACAGATTCAAGCATCTTGAAGAAGAGGACCTTAAATTAATTTACAAAGAGGACAACACGCACTGTCCAATGTGAATTATCCACCTGTTTGTTTAATTTCAAGCAGACACATTGGTTTATTTTATCGCTTTTTCTCTTATTTTTACACCATTTTGTTAAAAAAACAGTGACATTTATTTCAGACGACAGAGTAATTCAATGACTTAAGTTGTAACCTTTGGATCACATATTACGGCCATTATCATGATTCTGTATTGTAAATGCGAGGCATGTGTTACGTCAACATTATCCTTGCTTCTATGTATTTTTAATTCTGTTGTTCAGCGAAATCATGAGATTTTTGCATTACCAACAAATGTATTTCCACTCCCTTAGGGTTTTAATTATAAGGGATTTGGAAACAAAATGGTAATCCATATGCCGTGTGTCAACTTGATCGCAATAGACAATTTTTCTTTCTTCTTGCAATGCACCAATGTGCACTAACACTACCTTGTCTTATGAGCCTTATTAAAAGTCTGCGGCAATTTTTAAACATAACCATCTACGATGAACCTTTTTGTACGGCACCCTTACACTATGTCTTGTACAGTGGAACTGATGAAGATAAGTCGAGGTAAGTGTACGTTTATCTGGATGAGAACACATCGCCAGCAGTCAATGATGACCTTGTATAGAGAATATATATATTCTCTGTACTGTGACCTTGTAGCGTCGGGCACTGCGGCGACCATTATCTCCTACCATTGTGAACAGACGTAGTAATTCGAACAATCACTATTTACCTCCTATCATAAGAAAGGAAAATTTAAGATAACATGGAAACAGAAAATTATTCCGAAGAATAGGACTGCTGAAGGTATCCAAGAATTTAAGTATTGTCATTAAGGATACAAAATAATGGTACGGTCTAGAAACAAGCACGTGTAACTTTTCATAATTGTAATATTTTGCACATAATTCCACGAACAACATGCAGCCCAGTATTCATATCATCTCAATTAATTATATTAATTAAGTCGGTGACAGATTCCACTGAAATGTCGGAGAGAAAGATGAACGTACCACCAAACTTAGCAGAGGTTTGACCACGACTGTGAGATTCGATGTCTCACAGTGGTGTTGTACGGCTGTACCTGGGGCCTTGCTTTAACCAGAGGTTCATGCGGGTAGGTGCTTGTCACAACCTGACTCAGAAAACTAAAACCCATCAGCGATATCTTATCACAGGCTCTAGAGATCCACCGTAGAGAAGAGAGTTTCTGCTTATTGATGATATTCGGTAACAACGTTACTCATTGGCCATCAGGTAAACTACTGAATGAATTTCATCATGGTCACACATTTGTTAGTCTTCTGCCAGTTAGTAATCATTGCAAAACGACTCACAAATTATTGCCACTTTTCTATCATTCTTATGAGGAAATGTGTGTTTGAGTGAATAAGTGTCATATTTCATTATGAAATAACAGTACGGGCTATTTTATTAATTTATTCATAACTTAGACGAAAGAAAAAAATTCTTGAAAATTTATAATCGTTCCAAGACGCTTGAATGAGATCGTATGCACCCATATTTCTACAATCTAAATTTATATGTTTTCATCACATTTAATATTTATTATCTTAAATACAAATGGCATTAATGTTAGAATAGAATAGAATGAGGCTATAGGAACGAACCTTCTGGCCCATTCTTGGGTCGGATAATTACTTCGATAATTATTCGGTTGTTTACCCAAGTCCCATGCCGTATTTCTAGCCGCGTCAACCATGTCGGCAGCGGGATTCGAACCCGGGTCTTTCCGCTCGCAAGCGGACTCGCTCACCAGCCGACCAAGCTGGTGATAATCGACCAAGCTGGTGTTAAGCCAGACGCCATGAAAATTCATAGGATGTGAACATTTATTTGATAATGGATTCGTGTGTGATGTTTGCTTTACTTGTGAACTGTCTAATGTGAAAATGAAAATAATAAATTAAATCATAACACAAATGTAAACAACAGAAGAATTACGTGTCATTTCTTTATTCTTAGGTTATTTACTTTCACTGAAAAAAGAGAGATATTGTAGAAGAGTATATGTAATATTGAGAAAGAACTAAAATGTTTCAACGAGTTGTCTTACTTCATTACAATAAGGTACGTCATTATTTTAGTAGGCTTATTATTTTAAACGGACAATAAATTAACCATGAATAATAAGCTGGTAAAAGAATTTTTTAACAACCTTAGTAGAATTGTCATAGTGAGTTAATCGTCAAGAAAATAAAAGAAAGAAAAACATTATTTTCAGTTAAGTTCATAAATAAAATATGATATAACATTTGATTTTGAAGTGTCTCATGCAAAGCAATTGATATATAAGAGATATCAACAACACAATCCTTAGGTAGTGAACAATACAAAATTGCTTGTTTCACGACTTTATACAACGTCTAAGAATGAGACGAAACCAAACAAACATACACAGGGTGCAGCAACATAACATCCTTTTTTCATAACTTTGTGAAAAGCAAAAAAGGAAGTTGTGTTGCTGCAATCTGTACAATGATCGGATTGATTGCTATATTTAAGGTTAATCGAGAAAGTTTTGTCCAATGTGATTTGTGAGGAGTTCATCCCTCATGCTACCATCTGGACACATTGTAATAGAGTTTTCTGTGGAGTGATAACTTCACCTCTCACTGTCCTGTTGCTGCACTGGAACCAGTGGGAGGTGTGATGCTTGGTGTTTGGCTTCTTGCTGCATTAGAACCAGTGGAAGGTGTGATAGTTGATGTTTGGCTTCTTGATGTTGTTTGTTGCTGCGTTGGAACCAGTAGGTTAGTGTTTTATCTTTTGCTGTTCCTGCATTGAAGAAGGGTGGTCCTTTTTCCAAGTTTTCTCCAAATTTAAGAAGATTATGGTATTATCAACCAATGTCTTGCTACCTCTAGACAATCGTTATGATAAGACATGTTAATTAAAATCCAATCATGAATATTGTATCAATCATCAATATTAGAGTAACTGTTTTTTTTCTTCCGTATGTACTAAGGGTTTAAAATTTGATAACAAGAATGTCTTCCAGTAGGACGAGTTCTATTTGAAACTCGTCGTATGCCACTGAAAAACTTCTCCATGCATTTATTACTTCTGTGTTGCATATTGATTATAATTTTTATGCTTGGGTTTTCCTCATTTTGTTTTTATGTTCATTATCAAATTCTTCAATGTATTTAAGTCTTAAGTTTGCTAAAACTAATCAAAAATAAATCGTCGGTTGCCGAAGTTAAATGATTCAATAAAAACATTGACCGTTGCAGCGAAAGTGTTTAATATTACGTTCTTAAAGATAAAATTATTATAAAAAGTAATGCTTTTGGAACTTAAAAATGACTTAACACTAGTTTTTCTTTCCATCAAACCATAACATTAAAGTTTCTTTGAATCTATGACTCTCGGTCAAATATATGTAGACTCTAAATCACCTAGCTGTCGTTTGCTTCCACACCTTCCTTCTACTGTTTTCCCCTTAAAATATCATTTAGCCTTTTTAGCGGCCTTTTGAATCCTTTAGTGTAGAAATAAAATGGGTAAGTTGTGTAAGTAGAGTTTATTATCATGTACTAGTTTGAAATACTCCGGTTGTCTATAACATTTTCAGGTGTGCTCAGTTTTTTGTTCTTCTCCCATGTTTTCGAAAATAATCTTCAGTTCCTATTTTTTCACAACTGCTCTGGTATTTACATTGCGCCTCACAGCTTTGTTTCAGCTGTTCCAGTTTTACGAAATTAAAGCAACATCTACATATGGCACATACAATGTGCACATCTTACACATCATGTGTACAACTTTGTGCTTCTTGCGGTTGGACGTTGTTCCACATTTGTATCATGTGGTATAGCTATCGTTTTCAACCAAACTCCATACTTTATTCCTTGATATCCTTCAAAAATGATGAGTACGGTATGAGGGTTTTAGCAGCAAGTTAAAAAAAAGAAATATGTACAAACTTACCACACCGTGATGTAGAAAGAACATCCCCGGCATAAATTAGCACATCCCGGAGAACAATGCTTAGAAATAGGATTTTAAACGTTTCAATAGCAGCAAATCCCCAAGATTTAACGAACATACTTAATGAAGTGCGATGTCACAAAATTGCAACTTCATTGCTCTGTCCTGATGTAGGTACAAAAAGGGATGATTAACTAAGGTTGTAAATATTCATACGCAGCATCGACATCTGATTTTGAAAATGTGAGATTGGGAGCCTTTGGCTTTGTTGAGACCACTGAAAGTAGGTGGGTGAGATGTGAAGGAAGATTTGAATTCTAAGTTCCATCTAAGTTTTCAATTTTTTACTCTATCGCAACTACAGATTTTTTGCCCCATCGAAGATTTTATAAGATCTCAATGCAAAAAGTTATATATTTTGATATTTTTCGTACATTACCAATTCCTTTCAAATCAGATGAATATATACATATCGTGTTATTAGAAGTTTTGATTATCAAAAATATTATTCCGCTCACTGCTATTAGGTCATTAAGTATGATATATCCAATTTTCTTATTCATCAAGTTTGAAAGTCGTTGGCATTCTCATTTCATCTTATTCGTCTTTAGTTTTTCAACATTGAACAGCTACCTCAGTACTTATCCATTAGCCATTCATAGTAGCTGATCGTATTGTTAGCTGCTTATTGCGTATCAATGTTTCTGAACCCATTGATTCATAAAAAATTCGTGTCTTTTACAAATATGAGTTTCGTCGTGGAACAAGTGCATGTACGTTTCGAACTGTACGTTAATGGTTTGTAAGGTTTCAATCCAGTGACTTCACTCTTGAAAATCAGCCTCGTGGTAGATCTGTAGGGCCTCCAGAAATATCGTAATTAATTTAGAATGATCTTGGAGTCGATACAAAAATATGATGTATTTTACTAATATTTTAGAGTTATTTTTATACGTATTTCACGTCATTTGAAACTAGAATTTTAAAGTTAAAAATTCAATCGTAGTTGCAACTTCAAATTGTAACCCTCGTCTATAGAAGATCATAGTCAACCACGAGCCTTGAGGCTTAGTGCCCAACAGTTCAGTCTCAGCTATCGCCCAGTTAGCAGCAATTCTATTAGCGCTTTCAGCCTCTCTCTGACGGGTAAGTTTCTATTGACAGTGTGTTAGAGTTTTGCATTTCACTTACGTACTAGATATTCTTTGAACTTGTCTTTTTGCCGAGCCTAGATGTTCCCCTGTAGGTTTAAGATTTCCTTTTTGAAGCAGTTTTGATACCATGTGTACTACACAGATTGTATGGCAAACATCTCATTTTAGTGTGGTTACGTTTTCATTCAAACGATTTGAATTATGTTTGAAGTTGTCGTGCTTTGATTTGCGTTACTCCAAGATTTATAATTAATCCAAGTATAGAACATTTTGAATAATAACTATTGCATCAGCCATCAAATTCATTGTCTAATTTCGTCTCATTCAAGTCTCTACGTTCGAGTATTCTATGATGAGCACACTGAAAGATCGACCCGCCATTTGATACGGTTATTAAATTTCATGGCCTCGGGTAGAAGCTGCCTATCTGCATCTCGTTTTGTATTTCTTTGGCTGCCAGCTAATTAGGTACGATGCCTTAGTGTTTTACTCAATAGTTGTCTTATAATGTTGTCTCATGATATTAATTCTTCTTGCTAAATTCTGTGTTTATTTCGAGTTACCTATTGGTCCTTACTCTGACAGGTTTCAGTTTCAGTTCAGTTTCAATTTCAGTCTCAGTTTACGGATTTCAAGTTTCCAGTTTTGGCCGTCGATCTTGGCCTTAACTTTTGCTCTGATTTTTATCGTGTCTAATAATAAATCTGTAAGCTACAAAGCTGGCTGTATCACTACCTCCGAAGAACCCGCATCAAAACAACGACTACTGAAAAATAACTTGTTTCCCCAAAGATCTGTGGACCAAGATGAACAGTGATGAGTTGCAAGTTGTAGTGGAAATACATCTCAAACTATGCATGAGTTAGCAGCAAGGTTAAACGTTTCGATTCCTACTGTATTAGATCATTTCAAAGAAATTGGAAAAGTGAATAAGTTAGTCAAGTAGGAACTGTAGGGCCGCTAAAATATCGTGAATATTTTAGTATTAAATAATATTAAATTTAGTAATATTTTAGAGTTAATTTTTATACGTATTTAACGTCATTTGAAACTAGTATTTAAAGTTAAAAATTCAATCGTAGTTCCAACTCCAAATTGTAACTCTCGTTTAGAGAACACCATAGTCAACCACGAGCCTGTAGGCTAAGTGCCCGTGAGTTCCTTCTCCGTCGTTCCCCAGTGTACAGTAATCTTATTCGCGCTTTCAGTCTCTCTGGCGGGTTTCAGTTTCAGTTTCAGGTTTCAGTTTCGGTCAGGTTCAGTTCAGTTCAGTTCAATTCCAGTCTCAGTCTACGAATTTCTCAATTTCGGTCCTTGATCTCGGCTCTAACTTCTACTGATTTTGATCGTGTCCAATAATAAATCTGCAAGCTACGAAGCCGATCGTATCACTTCCCCACGAAGAACATCACCCACAAAATTATTACAACGGAAAATAACACGTTCCCTAAACTCGTGACTCTAAAGAACCACATGAACTGAATGAGAATCAAATGATGATTTCACTTTGAAACTTGCTGTTCTTTTCTATCATGCCTGGAAACAAAATTTTTGTATCTCATCGCTACGTGTGATGGAAAGGGGATTTTTTCAACAAATGCAAGCGCTCTGCATGGTTGTTTGATAGAGACAAAGTGATTAAACACAATCAAAAGAAAAATTTGCACCAAAAAAACTAAGAGTGACTGTTTAGTGGTGCAGTACCGTGCCATCTACTCCAGCATCATGAGACCCGGCACGCCAATTAAGCAGTTGCCTCAAATGGTGAGAAAACTTAACTTTGCACAAACAATGTTAGTTAATATATATGATCCAATTCTCTCGCAAGACAATGCTTGACCTCACGTTGCGCGACGAACACTACGCAAGATTCTGGAACTCCGTTTGGAAGTACTTGGCCACCTGTCGTATTCGCCGAACCTTGCAGTAACTGACTATTACCTTTTCCATCCGCTAGAAAAATTTTGCTTTGAAATAACTTCACCTGTAAAGAAGAAGTCAGAGTACCCTTCCGTGAATTTACCTTTTTGTTTTTATCTTCCAAATTCTTCGCTGCTGGCATAAACAAACTACAGATTAGCAAAAATGTATAGATAATTAAGGCACATCCTTTGATAAAATTGCACAATTTTGTTTTATGATCAATAAAAATCAAGTTCTTGTTAAAAATCGAACATTTCATACCTAATAATCTAACATATATAAATGGTCGAACACAATTTTTACTCTCATTAAATTATCAACTCAAAATTAAAATAAAATATAATTATTTATGTGTATGTTAGTCAGAAATGGCCCCATTAATCATAACAGGGATTTAAGAAACCGTATAACGCACATGATGAAGGGATAATTAAAATTTATGTTCATCCGCGCTGTGTTCTATGGTCTGTTTAATCGCTGTCCGGTCAATCGCAATCCAAGCATGGCTAGAGTTTCGCCAGGCATGGCTATCTAGAGGAAAACACTAGCTGGCTTCGATTACGATGTTCGTCATATAGAGGTTTGTAAAACTACTGAATTTTTGGTTTGTCAACATGTATCGATAGTTGTTCTGAATTAGATGTACAAAAATTGGATACAGAATAGCTTGAGGTAAGGCGATAAAGGGAGGCTCTCGTTACATGATTCAGAGTATGACTTGTAATTTGTGGGTGGATGTAGGTTTTTAAATCATTGTAGGGTAGGGGGGAAAAGAAACATCTTTAAAGTTAGTAACTTTATGTTTATGTTCATATGATTTTTAATAATATATTTTCATGTTCTTTTCTTATTCGAACCAAATATAATCTATTATATTTTAAACATTTTTCCTAAGATAAATGCATTTTTTGAAAGGGTGGTTGTCATCACCCCCAAAACCTTACCCACCTATAGTATAGAAGCTATTAATTGTAGAAACCCAAAATTACACTGGTGGGTTTTGGCTATATGATATCTTCTATACACAAATTTTCATCTAAATCTGAGATGTAGTTGTCACAATTTTTTGTGGTGCTTTATCATGGTATGACCTTGTAATGAATAAGAGCATAAACAAGATAGCTTTATGTGTGTGGTTTGTGAGCAGTATGAAGAAAACCAGTAGAATGCATGTGTGTTACAGAGGGAAACCAGTAGAATGCCAGGTGAGTTAAAGAAGGCTCTAGTATGAGTCATCTTGTAGAGCTAATGAAGAACTTAATATGGTTGTTGTGGATGCAATGAAAAATTTCCTAGCAGGGTACAAAGAAAAATATGTGACAGCTGAACCCAATTAACTGTTCATTCAAATCACTTGTTTATTTGCAAGGAATTTAGATTGCAGAAATAAATGAATAATCTGTCTGCCATAAATGATTGCCCACTGAGCAAAACTGCATCAATGGTGGGCTGAAAAATTTCTGCACTGAAATGAATCAAAGGTACATTGTAGAAATTTGTGTTGTATGCACTGTTGAAATGGTAAGCTTATTTTCCATCCAAGCAACATGACTTGAACAACAACCTGTGTTGAATTGTTCCTCACCCTGTCACAGTTCAAGTTGGTTGGGTGTCGTTCTTAACAAGGGATCATAGAGTGTTGTTTATCCAACATGAGCAGAAATACTTCAGCATTCATACTTCAGAGAAGAAGGGCTCCCATGCTATACATGTAAGTTTTCTTCATATTCCTCTGTTAAAGAGTAAATGGGTGACTCTGCAACCTCCACTCACGATGTGATGTCATGTAACTCTTCTGCTGATATAAGATTTTACTTATCAATGTGGTACTTTCCATTTTTTGCTCCTAGCAGCTAGTTACTAACTTCAGTCTTATTACTAAGTTTTTTTAGACATGTCACAGGTGAGTTTTTTAAGTTGTTGTCTTTGATATTTCCACTCCATACACATTTGATATAATAATTAGCATAATATTGTACTTTAGTTGGCTACCTGACTTTACAAAATGTAATGAATTATTTAAGGAATCAGTATCAGTATATTATAGTTTTAATCCATCTTTGCTTATTTTTCTGCAGTGTAATCTAATCTTGAGATGAGTGATGACATATTTGATGCTGTAGAGTTGCTAGAGAGTGACCTCACTCGGCTTGGGGAAGTTCAGGGAACCAAGGAAGGCAAGAAACGTCAATACAAAGACGGCTATGCCAAAGGATGGCAACAAGCTTGCCACACTTTGCATGAAATTGGATCTCTTTATGCTTCATTAGTGATAATATCTCAAAATATCAAGCAAATTCCTAAATCTTCAAATGATTCAACTGGTAATCAGAGTGGTATTCCTACTCAGCTGACTCCCAGGTTACAGTGTTCCCTTAACAAAATATTGCACGAGTTAAGTGATGAAGAGAAGTGGTTGAAACTTGGATTGGTGTCTGAAGATGAGCTTGCCAGCCACCTGAGTTCCATACAAACTCGTGCTAAGTTTTTGCTCAACAAGCTCAACATTTCTACTCACTTTGAAGACAAAACTGTGGATGCTGACTTCTAGGTGGGATGTTCATAGGGAATTAGGCAGGTCTTCATGCTAAGAATGTATAAATGTTATGCATTAATTATGCATCATGAAAAATTGAATTTTTTTTGTGTACAGTTCCCATCATTTTGTGTTTTCCATCAATGTTTCTAAAAATAACTGGATGGTGTTAATCTAAAATCAATGATGTGAGTCAAAATTCTTCTAATTATTGAATGTGCCTTTTGAAGTTGAAACAAAATTTGTATTTTAATACTTGAGCTGACTATGTTCTTTTTTCTGCCAGTATTTCTTCAGTTGCTAATTGAATTTTTTTTCCAGGTGTCTCATAATTTAACAGCCAACATTTTGAGAGGACTTCAGCCCACTAGATGCCATTTGGCTCAACTCAAATAAAATAAATTCTTGTAGCTTGATACTCTCTAGGCAGTTTCTAAAAAAAGAAATAATTGATTTGAATGTGACAAATGCCTAAGAAATTTAAAGGAGAGAACTCCAAGGCCGTGGGCGCCAAGGAGCGCAAGGCTACAAAGGCAGCAGAGGCCAAGGAGCAGATAGAGAAGGCAGCAGAGGATGCTCTTTGGAAAGATGATGATAAAAATGTTGCTAAGAAAAACCAAAGGAAGGTGAGTGGAGTTGGGGTCAGTAGATATTTATATTTTTGTATTGGTATTTTTTCTTAGATTGTTTTAATCATAAGGGATACTAAAGAATAAGTCTTAAATTTTTTGTTGTTGTTTGAAGCTTTTATTTTAGATATAGAAGTTGATTTTCTGTAAAGATTTTTGAATTAAATTTTCATCATGTTCATTGTCATTCAATGTTACAGGGTATGTCAACATAACATCCTTTTTCAAAAGAAGTTCCTTTCAAAAAATGGAAGTTGTTTTGCTGCACCATGGATTAGTTATACACTCTAATACTTGTAAATATATATCCCATGTGCTTTAAATTTAGACAAGTAGTGAATTTCTTTTATGAACTAAAATTTAATAATTTCCAGATTCAGCATAAAAAGTGTTGCCTGACTATGCCTCAAAATGAATGAAATAAATTTTATTTATGGGAATCATGAATAATGTATCATAGCAGAATTGTAGAAACATTTTTCATTCAGCATCTAGGGGTTAAATTTTTTGTAGAATTGATAAAAGATGTACGTTACTCTGAAGTATGTACATGAAATTGAATAACCTTTCACTTGTTTCATTTTTGTTGAATTGCATTCAATTTAATTTTTTTAAACAACTCATATGTATGTATGTCTTTGTTTTTCCTTGTAGTATATTTTTCATAGTGCCTTAATATTTCCTTCTATTGCTTCTAACTTGGTTGGTATGGTAGTGAAATTTTTTTTACAGTTGATTTAGTAAGATGTTGTAGCTGCTCAGCAGTTTTTACTAACATGTTGTAGTGGCTCATCAGTTTTTAGTACCATGTAACAGCTCATCAGTTTTTAGTACCATGTAACAGCTCATCAGTTTTTAGTAACATATAACTGATA